>CAUYMX010038219.1:0-14139 GCA_963573855.1 Lepilemur septentrionalis | reverse complement strand
AATCAAATTTTTCATTAAATTAGAATCATTTTCAAAGTTTTTATTCCATTTTTATAATAAAACACTGTGGCCCCAAGGAAAATTTTTTTTTCTAGTGTGACAGTCAATGTGCTAATTTGCCTTGAAAATGAGTATCTCTTCCACTAAGGTTTAGTTTCTGTTGTAAACCGAAAATGGAAGTTGTTGCTACTTTTTTAAAATGTGTAATTTGTAAGAGACGTTGTATGGTTTTATTGTTATTGTTACTGGGGTTTGGGCAGTTTTCTAAATATTGAAACGTGCTTGAATTGTGTCTCTTCATATGATCAAAGTGTGAAACTCATTTCTTCTTTGAAAAGAGTTATTTATTAGAAGACAAAGAAAAATATGGAAATTTTTTAAATAGTGTATGAGATTTCTCTGTTACCCAAAGAAGAGAGGGTGGTTTTTTTTCATGTATTTTTAAAGTTAATAGTCATGAAAACTGAAATTTTTATTCAGAGACCTGTTTTACAATGGTGATAGACTACTTTTGGAAACTAAAAGTTGCCTTACTGGCAACATCAAGCAAACATAAAAACAGCTTCCTGTATGTCTTTGCTCTTTTTGTCTATAATAATTATTTCATAAAGCCAAGTGAATTACAAACTAAATGAAATAGTGCTCAAGTAAAGGGGCTGAATAGAAAAACACATGTTCTGTTTCCGCTTCAATTTTTTACTTAAAAAGTTTTTATACCTATAGAAAATGGGGAAAAATGCTACAGCAGACACCCAGTTTCACCATTTTCTAAGTTTGCCATATGTACTTTATATGTATGTATGTACTTTATATGTTAATTATTTATGAACCATTTCAAAGTAAGTTGCAGTCAGCTTGCTCTAAATACACTCAATATTATCACCAACATACAGACTTTATTTAAATTTCCATAGCTGTCAGGAAAGTGTCCTTTTTAGTTATGTGTTAATTCACAGCCCATTCAAATTCATGCATTGCATTTGGTTGTATCTCTTTAATCTTTTAATTCAGAAAAGTCACTGTGCCTAGAAGAAAGATCTGATCATGAAAGCTTTGTGTATTTCATTGATCTTGTTCTTTATATCCTTTGTCAGGTTACTTTCAATAAAATTATGTTGTAAGTTGAACACATCCTTAAAACTTTAAACATCTTATTAAAATATGTCTGGGGGACTAGTCTTTGTATACATAGTTTATAGATTGCTAATCAGGAAAAATCATGGCCTTTAAATGGGTTTTTGTTTTTTTCAAAAAATACTCTTTTTATAATCCTCCATTGAGGACTTGCATTTTATTTAAAACTTATGATATGTGATATAACTATCCAAATGGATGAGAGAACAAAAAAATAGTGGTTTTCCCCCCTCTCTCGCCCTCTTCATCATCACTGCCAAGAAACCATCTAAAGATATACTTAACAGACTACTTACTGAAGCATGTTCCAAACTGGTTTAGAACATGTAACAGTTCAGCACTACTGGAATTGATCAATATGCCTAGATCTTTACCCTTCTTAGTTAAAGCTATGTGGATTTTGCCTTTGGTTGATTTATGATTACTATAAGGCAAAAAGAAAATAATGTTTTTTTTTTTAATTGCAGAGTGGTTTTCTGACACTACTAATGAATATTTGAAACATGAGCAATTCTGACCCTCTGTACTTCTGTCTTTATAACCTGTACATACAGTGGATGTAATTTCGTATTAAAATTTAGGGGGTTTTTTTTAGGTCAACAAGGGCAGACACAAGATTATTCAAAGGCTTGGGAGGAATATTACAAGAAGTAAGGTATTATTTTTATTAGAAATGAGATTCTTATGGGCTTTCAGTTGTGGTTATAGCAACAAAATTCTTCTATTTTTTCAAAGGTCAAGCAGTTCCTGCTCCTACTGGGGCTCCACCAGGTGGTCAGCCAGATTACAGTGCAGCCTGGGCTGAGTACTATAGACAACAAGCAGCCTACTATGCCCAGACAAGTCCCCAGGGAATGCCACAGCATCCTCCAGCACCTCAGGTATAATAAGCTTATTGATTTGTTGATTTCTAATCTAATCATGTTTTCTGCATGTTTGCTGTTTGTCTGTTTGGGAGTATGTTTGCCTTTTAAATTTTTATCTGGCAAAGTATAACTATTAAATGAAGTATTGTGGTATATTGTTTGGGTTTTTTTGTTTTTTCTGGCAACTGAGTGCTGAATACTTCTACAATGCCTTTGATTTTAAAAATAAATTTTCTTCCCCCAGGGATTTGCAAATCATGCAAGAAGCCACCACCATTTATATTAACCAGTTTTTCTTTCTTAAAGGATTCACTCCTGAATTAGCTCCATTTCAAGGATTTTCTTTAACTTTTTGTGTATTTCTTATGTATCTCTTCTGCACAGGGCCAATAATAAGAAGTGGACAATACAGTATTTGCTTCATTGTGTGGGGGAAAAAAACCTTTGTTAAATATATGGATGCAGACGACTTGATGAAGATCTTAATTTTGTTTTTGGTTTAAAATAGTGTTTTTTGGTTTTTTTTTTTTTTGAAAATGTACAAAATATCTATCACTACTGATAGGAGGTTAATATTTCTGTGTAGAAATGAAAATTGGTTTGTTTTTAGTATTTAGTGTAGATGTACACATTCCAGCAAATGTATTTGCAACTATTATGTGGTCGATGCTTTGTGATATAAATGTACTTTTTCAATGTATACTTTCACTTTTAAAATGCCTGTTTTGTGCTTTACAATAAATGATATGAAACCTCCTGTGTCGGTAAGTTGGATATGTGGCTATTTAAAAGATTCATAATTTCTTAGCAATGATAAATTAAGATACATATACACAAATATATAAGCTTTCCCCATGTACTATTGAGTTTAATAAACACTGGCGTGTTTTTTTCCCCTTTGCAGTATAGTGATAGATTGGAGAATCTTTTCCATTTATTGTATTTGGCTGTTTCAGCACAAGTAATCCTGATATCTTCATTTTTTTTCCTTCTGTTTGATTAAAAACTGCATGTGTGTACAGTGATCTTTTGGCATACTTCCATTGCATTAACAGTGAAATTTCCTTTTATACATGACCACTGTTTCAGACCTGTACTGCTGCTATAACAGTTAACCTTTCTGTTCTTAATTTCATAATTACTTGATTTCCAAGACTGTTTCAGCATAACTAATTTTAAACAGTTTTCAGATAGTGAATATGAGTAGCCTAATAAGAACAGTGTTTTTCAATGTAAAGCAACTCTTTCAATGTATATAATATTAGTGTGTTTCTTTCTAAATTTAGGGTAGAAAAGTGAATAGTATGCAAAAAGTATAGCTACATTGCATCTGCCATTGAAACATAAATGGGATATGGAAACGTTCAAGCTTTTTTTTTTCTTTTTGCAGTATAGATAAGCTTTGTTTTGTAAATGCACAAGTCCAGTCATTGAATCAACTTAATTTTTTATGTACTTGAAATCATTTTATTACTCTTTAACACTCGTGCTGAAGTTCTGATACTTTGTTGAAATCCATTGTTTTGCTCTTTGCATATTTGTTGGCTCTTTGCATATTAATATATTAGACTACATGCAAATACAGTCTGTCTTGCCATTGTCTGTTGAAGTGCAGGTTTGATCCAGCCAGTATAGAACTAGCTCTGTAGGGGTGAGGAGGACTGTGCTGTGTATCATCCTTGATTGTGTTCCTTCAAGGAGCATTGCACTGTAAGTACATCAGAATGACAAATTGATGAACTGCAACAGTATCTTTTTGTCAATGTTCCACATAATGCAATTGCCATACTTTGTTTGAATATTATGTTGGAATACAGTGCTGATATCTTGGAAAACCATAACTGCTTTTTAATTTAACATAGAATAATACGTAGTTTTGTATTTTTTTTTTAAGTGAGCTTAATGGGTAAGTATTTTTGATGTGCTTTAGCTATAGCTAAAGAAAACTGATCATTAACAAATTGAATAATACTCACTGGTGCTCCTAAAATATTGTTTTTCAGTGTAAAATATGCATCTTATATATTAATATGAAAGACTTGAAATGTATCAAACAGAAGTGGATTTCAGTTTGCAAATAATGAGCAATGTGGCAGTTTTAACACCATTTCATAGATATATATTCTGTCATTGGTGGAGAGCACCATTCGTTGTTTTGAATATACTTTAAAGGAAGATGTACAAGGACATAAATGTTGAGATTGCCTACAGGATGGAAAATAGCAGTACAGTGCATTGTAGATATTTTGAAATGTTTTTGATTGTTTTATATAAACTAGAGTGACTTCCCTTACCCTTATTTAGATCTGGATATGTAGTTCTAGTTTGAAGGTTAATAGTTAAGGAGTTAGTTATCTATTACCTTTAAGAGTAGGGTATTGACATGAACAATTTCAGTATTTTGCATGATGCTGTTTTATAGATCATCTTTTGGAAGTGGTGCATTTATTAAACTGAAGAAATAGTTCAGTTGAATTCAGTATCATAACTCACAAATTGGAGGCTGTTGATTTTGATTCATTTAAGGTTTAAAATCTTTATTAATTGCAAACAGTGCAATTATTTATACTTCACAGTGCCTTCCCAGACCTTCCACCTTAGGTTCTGCTGCAAAAAGCAACAGGTAAGCACAACCTAAGGAAATATATAAATAAATATTTCAGTACATTAATGTTGTCCCTGTGAGGTTTTTGTGGTTGTGTATTCAAAAGCAATCTGCTACTGCTTCCCCAAAATGTATTTTGTTACTTATGCTACCATTTTAGTGGAAAGTCTATAAGTTGTTCAAGCAACTGTTTACATTTCTGGGTTATGTTTTTTACTTTAGTTGTTTTTTGTTTTTTGGGTTTTTTTCCTAAACAAGAAAATGATGAGTAGATTGCTGCTGTAAGTGAACTAAATCCAACCAAATATTTTTGTATTTTTTTCCCCAAATATAGAAGTGTTACAGTTAAGAAAGGACAATTACATAATTTTCAAAATTTAGAAAATCACTTGTTCAGAAACTTCAACAGCCTTCATAATCTGTTTATATGATTAACAGGACATTTCTTTGCCCTCCAAAGCTATGACTTCTTTATTTTTTTCTTATTCTTGAACTATAGTAATTCAGTAGGGACATTATGGGTCAGAGTTATATTATTACTTTTTCTTATATAATTCAGTTCTCATTACTTTTATATATGCTGAAAAAGGAAAAAATTATAAGGAATACTGGCAGTATGTTTTGATAAAAGGCATGTGCATCAGTGAAATGTTAACTGTATAGCAAATAACCTTTCGTAATCTGTAGCAACCAGTATTTTTCTGATTTAATAATATTTTAATAACTGACACTGCATTTTATTTCATTTTTTTGCCAGTTTAAAATGTTTGTGTGTTTTTATAGATGATTTTAACTGGTACATATTTTGAGTTAAGATGAATGTATTAAAGCAGCATCATATCAGTTTTGTTTATTCGATTTCTAAAATGTGCTGATCCTTGTAAAACTCCTGCTTATCTCTACAACAAAGAAAAATATTCAAAAATACTGCCTTCATTTTCACACACAGTGCTGAAGATGCTGCAAGCACCAAATCATAGCTCATAAAATCAGGTCCTGAGATAGTTACCCATAAAGAGGAATCCTTTGAGTGTATGCCATTGGTGAGCCGATGAGCATGGACCATAGATGGGCTCAATGTAGAAGGTAAAATTGGCAAATCATAATTGAGAAATATGAAATGTATTCCCATACATAATATGGTATAGGGTGTAATGTACCTGCTTTTGATCACTTTTCCTTTTAAAGTGCTATTCACTTGATCTTAAATGTTCCATGAACTGTTAAATTTCTTAAGTTATATAGTTACTGCACCACATTTATGTATATGTATGTTTTAATGGTCAATGATAGGTATGTAAGATTGATAATATAAAGAGGCTCTTTGAACATTAAGAGCCCATCAAGTTTTGGTTAGTTGTAGTTTGCATTTTATAAAAGAACATATAGATGAATGCTAATAGATATTGGGGCATTGTTTCTATCTCATGAGAATTTTTTATTCATTACCATAAGCCTTCATTGATACTATAAGTGTTATTTTAAATGGCACTAATCTTAACCTTGAAATAAATGGAAAGCAGAAAAGGTGAGCCAGTTGATTTGAATGCAGTGGATATTAGTTTAGAACAATGTTTAGTTTAGATTGAAATTGAACTGATTGATTTTTATTTAGCACTTAAAAATTTGACAATATGTTTTTATTTTTCATTAAGACATCTTAGTGTGGTGATGCTTAGAGTTCTATGGTTTGATGTTTCTTTTAGAAATGAGAAATATAGTTTTATTTTTTAATTAATGAAAATGGTTTTAATACTAAAACTAGTCATTTGATACTAGTTGTTTATAAACGTTGTAAAATATATCCTTAAATTACTTGGTAGTTAATTCATAAGGGTGGGTTTGGGTAGGAGTAGCAGAGTACCTTCAGAGGGAAATAGGACTAATTCAGAAGTGGTAACATTTCATTTGTTTGAATACTCTGCCAGTAGAACCAGTTCTGCCTAGAAAGTTACCTGTTGTGTAGAATAATGATATATAGAGTTTATTAATTAATGAGGATGTGTTATTTTTATTTTCTGCAAATTCTGCCTCATTTTAAAATGCATTTTAACAATACCTAGTTAAAGCTAATTTTGACTCTGAAAATAACCTTATTTTTTGTTTAGTTAGTGACTTGATTTTTCTTGCCACAATATAAACTTTTAAGGGATTTTTAAATTGATGCTTTTAAGAAGCAAATGAATCCCAGGGTTTTATTTCCTTCAGTGATACCCCTATAGAAACTCTTAAATGTATTTGTGCATATATATATTTTTTCTTATGCATGCTCGATGCATTTTCGTCCTGAGAAAAATATTCTCTACAGAAACTACCCGTGTGTTAAAAGAAGATTGGCTTAAAATGGCTACTGTGATGGGAACAGTGTCTTAGGGAGATGCAGCTTGGACTTGAGGTAAATTGAATACTTTACAAACTGTGGTTTAGAGTTTGCTTTAATGACATTGTATGTAAAAGGGCACATGATTGCTGTAATTTTGTATTCATTATGGTTTCCTCAATAAATAAATGTACATTGGTGAATATTAAAAGAGAGTGCTTTGTTTCTTTTATGCATGTAATGCTCAATAAAAATAATTTTCTACTTTTTACTTGACTTTTTCATTAAAAGTTTGCTGTGATAAAATACTGGTATGATAAAGAGGTAAACATCTGCACAAGGCTTTAAAATACAGAAAGACTTTTTTTTTTAAAATACAGAAATTACTTTATTATGGGTTTACATTGTAAAATAAAATTGTCTTCCAGAAAATTAAAATATAAAACAACTTGATAATAGAATATGGTAGCTAATTATTTACAAACTCATTTTAAAGATTATACTTTTAAATTGAAGGTGGTACCATTATTTTCCTAAGTCTAATACACTTAGATCTTGAAACCTTCAATTGTATTAAGCGTTTTCTCCTGTATGACTATTAATACAAAGTTTTCTCATTAAAATATAATTTGTTCAGGCAAGATCACAACATAAATTTGCTTTATAAATTTGATTATATGTTACACACATTTGAAAAATACATGTTTAATATTCTCAACACTCAGAACACTGTATAGGCAGTAGGTTCTATCAAATTTTCTCTGGCAATTGTTTCTTAAAAGTCCTACTTTAATTTTTGTTTTTCTCCATGGCACTCCCCCTCCACCCCGCCCCTAATATATCTGCTTCAGAAAGACTTCGGAACTACAACAGCCAAAATAATGTGCTACTAAGCAAAAGCCCACTCATTGACAGGTTCCAAATTCATTGTTTCAGCTATTTCAGACTAATTTTAGGTGTAAAAGCTCATAAATGGCATTCTTTCATGCAAAATAATGTACTGGGTTTTTAAAAACATAGTTGCTGTAAATTCTTATGGGAAATGTACAGCCTTTATAATAAGTTTTGATAGGATAGTTGAGTAAATTTCCCACTGCCCTCTACCCCATTAAATAACATTGTTTTGACTGCTACTGTATGAGGTGGTGATAAATCTGGTGCTCATTTGGAAAAGAACATATCTTTAGATGAGCTTGTATTTGAAGACTTATGAAAAGGAATAAGAAGTCAACATAGTGGCACTTCTGGTTTCCTTATTTGGCCCCGCCACAGAGAAGATGGATGTAGTAAGAAAGTTGGAGAAAAAGAAAGTTCCAGAGGGAGAAGAGGGAAACTAGTAGTCGTCAGCTAGAAAAGAGAAGAAGAAAGGTGATTTTTTTTAAAGGGGAAAAAACAATTAATAGTACGTAAGTTAAATTAAAAGAGTGATCAGTTCTTACTTTCAATGGTAAGAATACAGGTACTAGCTGCAGAGCCTTTATTGTTGACTGCTTTACACATATACTCTCCTCCATCTTCTGGAAAAGTTTCTGGTAAGTAAAGGCAGTAAGTTTCTCCCCTTTCAATATATTGGTAGTCTTCTCCATCCTGTAGTATTTCTCCTTCAAACCACCATGTCACTTCTGGTTTGGGTTCTCCTGTTACTTTAACAGTAAATCTAACTGGCTCACTGTCTACAACAGATGTGTTTTTAAGAGGCTTCTTGAACCATGGGGCTCCTAATCTGGTTTGTTCTTCGTCTTCAGTAGTGGACCCATTCATGATGCTACCCTCTTCCTCTTCCTCTTCCCTTTTCTGTATTAAAATATGTGCATTCAGATTAGTATTTAAAACACAGTATTTTCAGGGCAGTGGTTTAGTAACAGAATTTTGAAGGTAAAAGTGTTAGAACATGTAAGTATGCCTACTAAAAGTGTACTTAACAACGTTCCAGTGACTTGAAAGCTATTAAAACATTTTTCTTTAACCCTTCTCATAAAACTATGGTTTTTAAGAGAGCATCTTTGGAAAATAAAGAATATGTAAGCCTGATACCTTTTGCAGTGCTGCATCAATTTCTCTTTGTTCAAATTGCATGCGTAGTAACTTTTGTTCTTCAATTCTTCTTTGTTGTTCTTCTTCTCTTGCCTTAGCCATTTGTTCAAATCTAGCTTTCATATTCACTTTATGAGTAAATGGGGCCTCACTTCTTTTTGCAGGCTTGATATCAACATCTTCTTCCTTCAAGAAAGTGGGCCAAGAATAACAATTGCTTGTTTTCTAAAAACCAAGAACTAAAGCATCAGTAGTTCTGAAAGTAGTTATTTGTAAGCACAAAGTAAACATGTTTGGTATGCATATTTGTGCTACACTGCAGACATACAGATTTTCACTATTCCCCAATTCAGGAAATGTGACAGGTATATGTAAGAATCACCTTGATTCCAATTAAAAGGAGTAGAAGGGTGTAAAAGAAAGTTGGGCAGTTTTAAAAATCTGAATCAGATTTTTATTTGATGTCTGAAAGATAGACTAAGAAAAATACATGTTAAACAGTGGTTTGATTCCTTTTTAGCTCAACAGGTTTTCTGAGACTTAAAAACAGGACCTCTTAACACTATACCCTTACTGTTGTTTACCACATGAACCTTCAAGATAGAATATTTCAGCAGGTACAACAACTGCTATTATGACTGAGTCGCTCCCTATTAATAACTTGCCTTCTGGATATTAGCATAAGTTTATGTATATTTATAACTTCATTTAGCTGCCTCAAATCTGCATTTAGAAAATACAAAATTTGGTGCTGGTCACAGTAGCTCACACCTGTAGTCCCGGCTACTCGGGAGAGTGAGGTGGAAGGATATGTTGACCATTGACATTTTCTAAAGGCAGAAACTAGATGTATGATCAGATTTGAGGAGGGAGGATTGCTGTAGGGGTTCTGATTGTGGGGTCCTACACTGTAAGTTGGTCGCACTATACCAAAACTATGTTAACACAAGTTTTTAAAGCTATTTCAGTGACCTTTAATCCAGGAAGGTATGACAGGAGAGACTTGCGTCCTCCACAGGAATCCATTCAGGACATCCTGAATATAAGAGTTCAGCCATGTTCTAATCTCACATCCATTTACTCTAAAGAGCCAATAAAAGCAATAAAACGAGGTCACTTATTTCCATTATTCTTACCTACATATTTTGTAGGGATAGATATGACTGCTCTGAGGTTCCACTGCCTTTAAGCAAAAAGGGAAGCAAGTGCATGCTGACTGAACTTTACTTTCTGTGACACATTTACATTTCTAAATCTCAACTGATGTGGCCGTTTGTCCACTAAATATTTGTGTTCTCTGGGGTTTTATCATTCACCTTCAAACTATTAACTTTCTGAGTGACTTTTACTACTATACTTTCAGCTACTGTCCATAAAAGTTAAAATTATAGCTCCTCTCATCTGAGCTCAAGGCCTGTTTTAGGTCTTTACCTTATCCAAATATAGCTCAAACTTAACATGTCCAAAACAATGTATTCACCCCACCTTTCCAGATATGATTTCTCTGTAGCATCACCTAGTTTCCCAGGTAATCCTGAAGTAATGTTAGGTCCCTCACCAACCAACTGCCCAAAAAGCAACCTGTTGCCTACCCAGTTTTGTTAAAGTTGGGTCTATTTTTCTCCCTTGGCCCCAACTTAATGCCTTTGTGTCTATCTTCCAGCTCATCCTCCATGATCCCAGAATTATTTCACAAACGTGTTTTTTATTACTCTGCCCTAAAAATATGGTTATTAACATTGTTCCCCAGATCATAGTCCCTGCAAGGTTAAAAAGGCCCTTCATCAACTATCCACAACCTACTTTTACAACTTCATATCCTATCAGCTATTATTCTGTGAACCTTGCTTTGAACCTGTTTTTTTTATAGGCCTCATCTGTAAAATTAGTATGAAGAATCTCTGGAGTTTAACTCAAATACACTGGTTCCACCAATTCAACTAAAACATATCCCAATTAATATTTTTGATCCATTTTGCTACAGTGAACCATCTGATGTTCATCATAGGTTTTAACACTAATAAGGGTTGTTTTGAAAGAATGCTGGAATGTGGAAGTCTGTATGTCAAAGTCTCTGAAGATCACGATGTGCTATTAGTTCCCAGATTATATGCACCAGCGGTTAATTATAAGTTATTAAAAGTTACTTCAAAGCCAATGTTATTTCTGGTAAATTCATTATCATTACTGTACCATAAGTGTGTTGATTATAAAAGTAATATACCTCATGAAAGTTTTCTGCTTCTCGCTCTTTAATTTCAAGGTCAATTGCTCTCCTCCTTGCTCGTTCTTCCTCTATCTTTTTCTGTATTTCTTTTTCAGACAACTGTCCAATTTTTTCAAACTTGCTTTTTAGATTTTTAGCCTGAATAGAGCCACTCCTTTTTAATTTGATTAATTCTTCATATTCTTTGCTCAATCCAAAGGTTTCACTTTCTTCCTCTTCCTTCAGAAAAATTAGATTTTATATGTTGAATATCAGCAAGTTAGTTTGTATAATAAACCATCCAAAAAGTGTGCATGTTTTCTCATTTGAAGACAAAAATAAAGCTTAAATAATCTCTTCCCTAAATGCAAGGTCCAAATTTACTAAGTAAAAGTATTGCTACAGGGCCAGGCACAGTGCCTCACACCTATAACCCTAGCACTCTGGGAGACCAAGGTGGGAGGATCTCTTGAGCTCAGGAGTTCCAGACTAGCTAAGGCAAGAGGGAAACCCCGCCTCCCCCCCGCCACCAGGTCTACTTAAAAAATTAGCGGGTTATGGTGGCACACACCTTTAGTCCCAACTACTTGGGACTTGTAGTCTAGGAGTTGTGAGGTTGCAGTGAGCTATGATGATGCCACTGCACTCTACCAGGGGTGGAAGCGAGACTCTGTCTCAAAAAAATAAAGTATTGCTACAAATTTAGGGCTTTAGCAAACACTCCATTTAAAATATTTTCATTAGGGAATATGGCTAAAGTCCTCTAGCATACCATGATAACCTGCTACAACTAAAATATGCATGGCAAGATTAGTATTTACTATGAATTGTAGAAAGATCTTTGTTAGGGGAAGGCAAAGAACACTGGACTAGGAGTCAGATATGAGTTCTAGTTCTGGCTCTGATACCGTGTGGTCTTTTGCGTACTTAACCTGCTGGGTATGATTTTCTTCATCTCTAAATAGGGCCAGCGTATCTCTAAAGTTTCTCCTGTTTTTGATTTTATGGTAGTCTTATAAAGCTACATTAATACCCAAGCTAACAAGCATTTCTGAAGATACAGTCTGGTAAAATCCCTACATTTCTCTACATATCACTTTTATCCTCAATTTTATATTCTGTAGGGAAAGATAAAGGAGTCAACCAAGATTGGGCTCCAGTTCTTTATTCCATTTTAATCTTGTTCTTTTATTCAGGTTCCTTTTCCCTGACTTTTCACAATTTATTATTGTTAATACTAGTCCTTTGTAAGGGACTTTGCTACACTAAATCCTAATCTCACTATGTGGAATGGTAAAATATTGCAGTTATTCCTAGTATACTTTTCCCAGAGAAGACCTAGAGTTCTAGGCAGTGTTTAAAAAGAGGGGAATAAGGGTTGTCAGAGTCTGTGATGTGACATGAGGCTTAATTTCTTGGCTTAAGGGGTAAAAGAGAAAACTTACTCCTTTGTACTACTTCCACTTTTCAGACTATGTGGTTGAAAACAGTCATAAAATACCAGAAACTAACATTTATGATACATATATCACAATGTTTTCTAAATCATTCTGTTCAAAATCAACCATTGAACTAATAAGCTACAGTATAGTGATGTTGGAATTGCCTTGCTACTTGGCTTGAAAACTCCCCACATTAGGTTGAGTCATTTAATAGCACCAGAATATCTTTACAGTTGCATACTGCCCTATATTAACTAGATTACATCTCAGTTAATACACTAAAATATACCTTAGAAGTAGATTTTCATAGACAATTCATTTTCAGCTTCCTATATAAAATGCTACTAAATTTTTTGAGGGGCAGGAAGAGGTCAGACCTTGGAATGTTTTCCTACAGCATTTTCTTGGTATTTTATTCATATATTTATGCTTATATGGCATTTATACTCTTCTTGACCAGCTAGATAATTTGCCAGCCACAGCCAGGGCAAAGAAGTAAAACTCCCCTTTCCACAGGCCCACTGACCCAACCATGATAAACGGGCAACTTACAAGAGATTGCAGCCTGTGTGTAGGGATCCCATCCACAGGGTTCTTAGAAGTTTGTAAGAGGACCCCACCAAGTCACCTACCAAACATGCTGTGGCACTGCCAGTCCAAGGCTGGGACAGTTGCTGCTTACTTTGCCCCAAGTCAGTGAGCTGAGTGCTGGACCCTAACCCTTTCAGTGTATGTGGCCCGGCCCCCACCAAGGTAGGGGTAAAGACAGGCCCCTTCTTTTTTTTTTTTTTTTTTTAGACAGAGTCTTATTCTGTCGCCCCAGTTAGAGTGCAGCGGCGTATCACAGCTCACTGCAACCTCAAACTCCTGGGCTCAAGTGATTCTCCTACCTCAGCTTCCTGTGTAGCTGGGACTACAGGTGTGGGCTACCACTCCCGGCTAATTTTTTTTCCTATTTTTAGTAGAGACAGAGTCTCACTCTTGCCCAGGCTGGTCTTGAACTCCTGACCTCAAGCAGTCCTCCCACCTCTCAGCCTCCGAGAGTGCTAGGATTACAGGCATGGGCCACCATGCCTCTTTCACCCTCTCCTCTGCTGCCCATGCCCGGGCATTGTGGCACACACCTATAGTCCCATCTACTCTGGAGGCTGAGGCAAGATTGCTTGAGCCCAGAAGTTTGAGGTTGCAGTGAGCTGTGATGCATCACTGCACTCTACCCAGGGTGACAGTGAGACCCTGTCTCAAAGGAAAAAAAAAAAAAGACTTACCAAACTGATGAGCCTATTAGCATCTGTGATACTCCTGTGGTTTTATCTTCTTTTTTTTTTTTTTTTTGATACAGAGTCTCACTCCCTTGCCCGGGCAAGAGTGAGTGCCGTGGCATTAGCCTAGCTCACAGCAACCTCAAACTCCTGGGCTCAAGCGATCCTTCTGCCTCAGCCTCCCGAGTAGCTGGGACTACAGGCATGCGCCACCATGCCCGGCTAATATTTTCTATATATTTTTAGTTGTCCAATTAATTTCTTTCTATT
>CAUYMX010038218.1:0-11044 GCA_963573855.1 Lepilemur septentrionalis | reverse complement strand
TTTTATTCATTTAAGTGCTCTTTTAATTGTCCTATTTCTATTGTTTATTCTTTTTACAGTATGTTGTTGCATAACTTATAAAAGAATAAAATCTCACCTATAAATCTCTCTTCTACCTTACAATGTAACATAAAAATTTAGCGATCATAATTCTAAATAAATGAAGTTAAATATTTCTCACTTCTTACAAGTATGTCTTTTTGGTTATGTCTGACACTCAAATGTTTAAATTGGTTAAGACTAGGTAGAACAATGCAAAATCATTTTTTACCTCCCACCTTGGCCTCCCAAAGTACTGGATTACAGGTGTGAGCCAGTTCATCTAGCCTTTACCAATAATTTTTAAACTAGTTTTATTTACCAAGGATTGCTAAAAACTCATGAACTTTAAAATCATTTGGTCTTATTTACTTAATTTATGAGCAGTCATTTATTTATAAGTCAATTTGGTAACATGTAGACAATATACAAACACAGACATGTATGCCTATACACATAAAAACAAAGGCCAGGCATGATGGCTCACACCTGTAATTCCAGAGCTTTGGGAGGCTGAAGCAGGAGGATTGCTCAAGGCCAAGAGTTTGAGACCAGCCTGAGCAACATAGCAATACCTCATCTCTACAAAAAATACAAAAATTAGCTAGTCATGGTGGCAGGCACCTACAGTGTCAGCTACTTGGGAGGCTGAGGTGGGAGTATTACTTAAGCCCAGGAGTTTGAGTTTCAGTGAGCTATGATCACACCACTGCACTCCAGCTTGGGTGACAGAATGAGACTCTATCTCAAAAAAAAAAAAATACAGATGCAAAGATTTTATAGATTTTATTTTAAAATTCTAGTCACGAAACAGGTAAAACTCACTAGTTTAAAGGGACAGCTGGATTAAATTGTGTATCTGTAAATGGAACAAGTTAAAGTTTATCCAAGCCCTAACCAAGTTGTAGAGAAAAAAAAAATGGTAGATAATTTGCATCTGAAAGCACAGAAAGAGAATTTAAGTAATTCTAGCACTTTGGGAAGTTGAGGTAGGATATTTGCTTGAAGCAAGGAGTTCCAGACCAGCCTGGGCAACATATTGAGAACCTATCTCTACAAAAAATAAAATTAGCCAGGCATGGTGGTGAATGCCTGTAGTCCTAGCTACTTGGGAGGCTGAGGCAAGAGGATCGCTTGAGCCTAGGAGTTTGAGGTTACAGTGAGCTATGATCATGACACTGCACTCCAGCCTGGGTAACAGAGTGAGACCTTATCTCTAAAAAAATTTGTTGGTAAAATAAAATTAGAATGCTTTCAGAATTATCAGCATTAAATATCATTCAGACATTTATGCCTGGGCCTATTGGTTAAATAGGTTTATACTGTTTCTATTAGATGTTTTAAGGTCGTAAAACTGTTGCTTCTGCAGTATTTTTGATGCTTGCTTGATTTGTCTGAGCTAAAACTGTGAGCATCAGCTGCTGGGCTTCCTTAAAGCATTGCACACATCTTACTGTGAGCTTATGTCTTTGGTTTTGAGTCTTTAGATTCTGGGATCTAGACAGGCCGCCAGAGTGAGACTAAGCTGCAAGTGGTTAGGCTGCAAGCTATAGCGCAGGGCCAAACCCAATATGTTCTCCCTTCCCCAGCTGTGTCTCCTGGCCATGCTGGGAAGAGTGGGGTCCTCCAGGCATTGTCTTCACAGCTTTGTCTTCTGTTCTGAGCTCTCTATACCTGGTATGTAAATTCAGGACCCAGATAGGCTTGTTAGGTAGTAATAGGGGGAAGAGGAACAGATGGCACTAGGAGATGCCTTGTCCAGAAGGAGGAACAAATTGACCAAAGGGGGCTTCCAAGAAGGAACATATGCTTTGTCAAAGGGGTCTCCAAGCACTGAACAAATGTTTGGTCTACAATAGGGGATATCCAAGGACTGACCAATCAGAAAGAGGCAGAAAAACCATAAAGTGGAGATATGATCAAAGCCATAAAAGGGAATCTTTGGAGCATGCACAGAGTTGAGGTGACGGTGTCCCTAATGAACTACCCTCATTAATATAGTAAAAATCACACCCACCAGCACCATGACAGTTTACAAATGCGATGGCAACCCTTGGAAGTTATCTTATAAGGTCAGAAAAGGGGAGGGTTCTCAGTTCTGGGAACTCTCCACCCCTTATGCAGAAAAATTCATGAATATTCTACCCTAAGCTTAACATATTATTAGAAATTAGCATAAAAAACAGATCCTAACTCTGGAGTGACACTGTTCCTTATTGGAGTAGTCCACTTTCTCCCAACTTTAAGAGTGTACTATAACTTTCTATACCCTGTCTTTAAACTCAGGGTCTTCTCCACTCATGGAGATAGACCCATTCCTTCTCTGGAACGTACTTTTGCTTTGCAATAAAAGCTGAATGCATGTGTGAATTGCTGTGTGCTTGTGATTGTTCTGCCATCCTGGCCCAGCTTGTGATTCTTCTAAGCAAGGAGCCAAAGAACCAGGAAAAACACACAAACCTGACATCTGATCTCCACACCTGCCCGGCTCTGCCATTCATAACCCTCTTGGATGCCAAGTGGACACTTGGGACCCAGGACAACTGGGGAAGACATTAGAGAGGGTACCTGTGTATCTTAAAGTCATGTTATGTTAAATTAAGTAATAATCATAAAATGTCTGATTCGTTCTAAGTAAACTAAAAAACTTAAACATTAATCACTAAACATAAGTTTAAGTTTATATACTTGGCATCTTATTTTTGTATGGTATAGAAAAGCTCAATATAATTGGATCTGTTAATAAAAAAAATTGAAGAAACATTTTTCTAAAAATATTATAAAATAGTTTTCATCTGTAAATACTGACATGAAACAATTCAAAATTACTTTCTAGGTTTCCTTTGTGAACCAAAATAAAATTTTAAGGCTCCCCCCCACCGGCTAACTGAATGGACCCCCTCGTGGCCAAAGGAATACCCTAAAAACTAAACTGTCTGCCAGGAGGAGGGAGGTCAGACATGCCTCATCATGCCCCCTCCTTTCTTGGAGTCCTTTGTGACCCATTGACAGGCCTAAGGGTATGCAAGACAAACCTGTAAGTCCTCAATTTGCACAACAAATCTGTCAGGTGGCTTATCTCTGATAACCATTCCTTATGTTAAAACATGCCAAGCCTCTAGACAAAGCTTCATGTCTTTAACCAATTACAAGCCAAAGAATCTTTAAACCTACCTATAACCTGTAAGCTCCCCCCCTTCGAGATGTCCTGCCTTTTGGGGCCAAACCAATGTATGCTTCCCACGTATTGATTGATGACTTTACCTGTAACCTCTGTCTCCCTGAAATGTATAAAACCAAACTGTAACCTAACCACCTCAAGTCCACTTGCTCAAGGTTTCTTGGGAGTGGCTCCGGGTCATGGTCCTCAAATTTGGCTCAGAATAAACTTCTTTTAAATATTTCAGAGTTTGGATTTTTTTCTGTCCACAGAGTTGTCTCTTTAAATGCCCCCCCCCAATCTTTTTGGGAATTAAAACCTGCACCCCTGCCTAAGGCCAGTAATCAGAAGGGCAGGGCAATGTTCTTTGTTCTTTGTCAGAATTGCCCAGGCAGAGGTCAAGAGATTGCCTTCAGCTAGAGATAGGGTCTGGGGTCAATCAGGACCATCGACTATAGTTAAAGAGCAATAGCCCCAGGATGAAAACTCCTTTTAAAAGCTCTGTATTTCTGCTTATGGAGAGGATGATTGTACTTCAAGAGGAGAGGCTCCATCCTCTTCATTTGCCAGCAAATTAATAAACTTCCTTTTCCTTCTCCTCACTCATTCTTCTGATGCGGCCTTGGGGACAAGTGCCGAACTTTTGGTAACATTTGCACTTAATGTTCTCTCTGCCCTAGATATTTGTATGGCTCTCCCCATTTTCATTATGGTCTCTGTTCAAATGTCATTTACTCAGAGAGCTCACCTATCTAAAATAGCACATTCATGATCACTCTCTGTTTTCTCATCTTGCTTTTGTTTTTTTCTATTTTCATTCATAGCATTTATCTACCATTACATTTGATATGTGTCATACTGTTTGTTTCCTCATCTCGAATATAAGTTCCATGAAGTTTTTATCTGTAGCACCTAGAATAGTGCCCATAGATACTCAGTAACTTTTTGTTCAAAAAAGGAATGAAACTGTGTCTTGAGAGATTTACAAAGTTACAGGGAATGAATGAGTGGTGAATCAGGGAATCAAACTCAGGTCTTTCTGAAGCCAAAACAAGTACTCCCCAAAAGCCCCTGATGCTGCCCTAGGCACTCAACTATTTGTGTCATTAAATCACCTTTTATTTAACGTTGTAAAGTCTGGTCACTATAATTCTATTTTCTAGTTATCATACATAATCATGTTAATTCTTACTTTTTTTTCCCACAGAAGAATGCTTATTTTCCACCTGTAGATAGATTATTCTTGGTTTGAAATGAAATGAAAATCATTTCAGCTGATTTCTAAATCTGTTTTATGCAATGTATTACTAAATAATAAAAATTTATTTTGGTTCACAAAATTCTGTAACACTTATTAGAACAATAAGCCATTGAAAAAGGCATTCAGTTCTTTCTATCTCTACCCTACCTCAAATTCTCTTTGCTATTTTTAGAGCTCTACAGAAAGATATTTTATCACTTCCCCTCAGACAGAATGTATACCAAATCCTCAACTATTTTATCAAATCTTTAAAATAACATTGTCAATATTAACTTGAGATCGCATATGAATTTTTTCTCAAAGCCCATCAATAATCCATACCACATAACACAGCTTCCAATAGACAGGCAAAGCATTCTCCTTCCAACATCCAGCTGAATCCTTCCCACCATTCTTCACCCAGAATAAATCCTATTTCTCCCCTTTAAATCTTCAAATAGCACACATCTTGAATACTTTGCAAAAAAAAAAAAAAAAAAAAAAAGAGGCAGCTCATAGTCTTATCTCATTTTGCCACATGGTCTTTATGTTTTATGTCTATCATACCAAGCACTTTGTAGAATTCAAGACGTTTTACAAAAATGTAATTTGGACTATTTGCAAAGTTCTTTATGTGCTAAATATATTAAATATAAACAATACACTTCAAAACTACCCTGAATTTAGTATTGTCATCTTCATTTTATCAACAGGGAGACTGAGATTCAGAGAGGTTAAGTAAATTATCCAAGGTCACACAGCTAGTATGTATAATAACAGATTCAAAATCTGGACCGTGGTCCATTTGCCTCCGAAACCATGACTTCTACTAAAATTTACATTCTTTTATATAGTCTATACTGTGAACATGAAAGGTCTCATAGTATTATAAAAAGTATTATTCAAGGATATAAATCACACTAAGTATAAAATAAAATAGGAGTATTATAAAAGAAGTCCTTAAGGAATATATAACATATTAATAACAGGAACTATAAGAGAGACTGATTCCTTAAGAGAGTTAAAAATAAAGTGCTATAGGAGTTCAGACAAATTGCTAGGTGGTAGGGAATCAGGATGGAGACAGGCTTCAAGGAAGAGCTGTGGAGGAGGGGTAGAATGTTGACAAAGGAAGGAAAACATTGTATACAAAAAGATCCCTAGAGCTAAGTCAGAAAGCAATACAGCCTAAGGCTGAGGGGGTGGTTCTGTTTAGATAACAGGCAGTTTTCTAGCCTTTTAAAGTAAAATTTACAAAGAACAGTGAAAAGTAAAGCTTGAGGACTGAACTCTGATCTTTCTCTTTTGCTCAAAATTCCTTCCTAAGGAGGCCAGATGAGTCATGTTCACAAATGGTAAATTCTCACGAAGCAGGTTTTATTAACCAAATTACATGCGGTTTACTTCCCAAACCTGATTCCGGTATAACATTAACATCACCTAAAAGACAGAGAGCACTCATCTTAACTTAAGCATCCTAGCATATGCATATCTTAACCTGAAACACTCTCCTGTCGGACCTCCCAGAGTGCTCACACCTTTATCTTAAATTGAGCATTTCCTTTCCGGTCTTTTAGATAAAGTCTAACTCTCTCAGCCAATTATCAGCCAAAGAATCTTTAAATCCACCTATAACCAGTAAACCACCCCTCCCCTTAGAGATGTCCCGCCTTTTTGTGCCAAACCAATGTATGCCTCTCACGTATTGATTGATGACTTACCTGTAACCCCTGTCTCCCTGAAATGTATAAAACCAAACTGTAACCTAACCACCTCAAGTCCACTTGCTCAAGGTTTCTTGGGTGTGGCTCCGGGTCACGGTCCTCAAATTTGGCTCAGAATAAACTTCCTTTAAATATTTCAGAGTTTGGATTTTTTCGTCCACAATTTTGGCATAGTCGGCAGGATCTCAGAGAAGACTCAGGACCCCTGAAGGAGTCGCCCGAACTCGGAGCTAAGGTACCAGCACGGGCCCATTGACGCCCCCGACTTCGAGCTGCTCCTCCGGCGGGAACCTGGTGAGTCCTCCTGAGCTCCGGACCTCCCGTTTTTGGTTGATGGTCCTGGTTTATTCTGAGCTGTCTGTTCTCTTCCTAGGAAGTTGTTGTTTAGGATCCTAATTTGATTTGGAAGTGCTTTCTAAAGGGCTTTCTCCATTGCCTTTTTTCCTCTCAAAACTAATTTCAATCGGCTTGTCTGTGCATTTGCACAAGGAACTTAACTGTCTTACTTGTAGACGACACCGAACTCTAGACCACAGTTCAGTTCCTTCAGAAAGAAATGGGAAACAAATTCTTTAAGAATGAGGAAAGGCAAGGAGAATGACCCCCGTTTTTTGGGCACTCCAGTTGGTTTGTGGCGCCTCTACTTGCAAGTATTTTGGTAAATGAAAAGATTCAAAGGCATGCCAGGTTTTCTAAGGATCCAGCTGGTTATAGCTAATTCTTGTGCAGAAGTTTTTACGAAAGGTCAAATTACATCAAGGAAAATTCAAAGCTCAAATGGTTGACCTACCACTATAGAGTTAAAATGTCTCAAGCTATTTCTCTCTCTTCTTTTCTGGCTACTCTAAAACCTGCTGACTTTTTCTATTGATGTTAAGGTAACTCATTGTTTATGGTATTTACAATTGAAAGGCTACATGGAGATCCTGTAGCCAGTTCTAGCTAAAATGCTAATATTGAAAACTCATTTTGAACTGTAAGAAAAAAAAGGGGGTAAAGTTTTTTTAAAAAATCAGACTGCCATGGAAACTGCTTTACCCAAAACTTTGACCCACAGGCCTAATTATGTTACCTATCAGGGCAACTGAAGTTTGCCCTGTGAACAAGTTCCAGTCTCGTTGGAAGAAATTCAGATCTAGCTGTCTTACAGACTGGTGAGTTTGCTTTACCATTTCATGGCTAGAGTTCTCAGATAAAATCTATTAGAACTTTGTGTGAGTGTGTATGCGTGTGAGAGTGTCTATGTTTAGGTACGTTTTCTGTATGTCCGTGTATTACATGTTTGTGCTTACATGGTTCCAGACTGGCTTAAAAATAAGAGAGCGCTCATAAAAATTAAACACAAATGCTTCACGTGAATTTAGTAATCTTTGGTAAATAAACTGGGTTATTATTAAAAAATAAAAAGGTGTCATTAGTAAAGTAATGGTAGAAATGTTTTCAAACTGTCAGCATACATTTGTTTTTGCCTGGGTTTTACTGGACATTTTTATGTTCTTGAGGTGTCAAGATTTGACATAAATATGAAAATATAAACTCAGCCAAAGACAAAATAATGTGTGATTTTTGATAAGTAAAGTAAATTTAATATTTGGTCTAAGGATAATCTGTAAATCTGAGTTACCAACAAAAGTACCTATGTGTTTAACTTTAAGGTAAAAATGCAAATGTGTCTAAGTGTCAGCAAATTAGGATAAATAAAACACCAAGTAGAGCACAAAAACAAACTTATGGTCAAACGTTTATGAAAACGTTTTGGTTTTGGTCTTTTAGTCCTAACTGCAGATATAGTTTACTTCCACCAATTCAATGTCTGTAGGGAGGTACACAAAAGGTGCTTCTAACTCACTATCATCTAATATTAACGCAGTACTGTTAGAGATGCAAAGTTGTCCTAGAAATTGTAGTTAAAAGAACTTAAATTGGAAGCTTTAGTTTTCCCTTGGTCTTGTCCATTTTTGTCCTACCACTTACAAGATAGCCGGTTATATATACATTATGTTGCTGTAACAAAGTTTGGGACTAGGAAAAAATTCTAAATTGTTAAATTTTGTATAGTAATTTATTTTAAGATAAAAAGTGAATAATGAGTTAAAATCCGTAAGAATCTCAAAGCAGTCTTACTCTTTATAAATATTGCATGTGCTCAAGTTTATACCCCCAAAATTGTTTTCAGACTGTTTAGATTGTTTTTAAAAACAGCTTAATCTTGATTCTCATGTAAAAGGCATGTTACCACTGTGTACCATTGTTTGAGATGCTAATGATTGGTGCTGAAAGGGTTTTTTTCCCCTCAGTCTATAGTCATGTGATCTTATGTAGGTAAGATTCAGAAAACTAACTTAAAATGAAGGCTTCAGAAGCAAAAATTTTCTGAATTTGCCTTGTCTGTCTCCTCTTGTACCAATTCTTCCCTGAAGCTAGCCATAAAAACCAGAATCCCTCTACCCAAGGCAGGTCATAAAGGCCAGAACCCCTTTTTCTGAAAGCTAACCTTAAAACCTAAAATTATTCTATGTAAAATGGCCATAAAGTAATTTTCTGACCTACTTTGTTTTTTACTTTTACTGTAAAACCCCATACCAGAAAGGGCCTTGCCCTACACCCAGAAGGGATGAATGCACACTCAGGGGCCAAGCAGAATCTAAATATAAAAAGCCTTGCTGGTTCTGCCACTCAGTGTTAGAATTAGCCCATACCCTTTTTGTCCAATCATATTTCTACACAGCTGTCCATACTTTAAATATAAAAAATGGACAATTTCCCCTGCATCTCTGAGTGTTCATTCTGAAGGCATCCATGTATAAGTTTTAATTCTAGCTCCTATTAATCCTATTAATCTTCATGTCAGTAAATTTTCAGCAAGTCTTTATAGGAACAGTGGCCTTTGCTCCCAAACTTTGGGGGCCAGAGACACTTTGCACCCTATGATATAATAGATTTTGTTTAGGAATGTGATGTTTTGGAAGGATCTAATTAACTAATGCCTTTAAACAGGATGTTCTAAAACGTCTTCTATGTTTATAAAATTTAGAAGTGATGTTATGTTTGTTTAAAATAACAAGACTTATTGAAATACCTGTTTGTGTTTTCTTGGTAAGACTTATGAGTTTGTATTTTGATCCCTGTTCTACGTTATATATATCTAATTTACAGGGTATAAAAATGGTTAACAAAAAAAAAGTAACTTAAACTTATAGCTGCAATCTAAGTGAACTGCTAAGACAAATAAATAAGATAAATGAAGTTTTTCATGTAATTTAAAATCTTAAAGTCATTATGTTAAGTTAAAAAAAGATAATCATAAAATGTCTGGGTCATTTATAAGGTAAAATACTAGAACGTTAGTTCTTAAACATAAATTTAAGCTTATACCTTGATAGCTTTATATTTAGGAATTCTAGTAAAATTGGTGACTAACAGTTCAAAGTTACTTTAACTTCCTAGGTTTTCCTAAGAGTTGACATTATGATTAGTATATGTAATTGAAACTTCCAGATGACAGGGAAACAATTCTATATAAAATTTTTAAACAAAATTGTTATAAGACATAAGTATTAGTTAAAAGATAATTTTGTCTAACTTATTGGTTTTTGAAACTACTTCAAAATTTAATATGTAAATGATCATTAAATTAATTGGATATAAAAGTTAAAGGTTATAAAAGGTATATAAAAGTCTTAACTTACAAATTGGTCAAAATTAGATGGATTTGTTTATTTTATTAATTAACTTTGTCATTAATAGACTAATATAATGAAATTTGGTTTTCTCTTTTGAACTAGATTGTTATATGATGTTAATAGAAACAACAAAAGATTTTTATTTTACCTTTTAATAAACTGAAAAAAGGAAGGGAAGGACATGAAGACAGATTCAGCTTCCTTATTAACTTGTCCTTCAGTCTGTCTATTAAGTCTTATACTTGTTTGAGAAACTGAGCCTCCTCTTAAAGAATAGGATTTTTGCATTTAATATATGTATATTTGAATTATCAATTTGGCTATAATTTTATAGTAACCTGCAATCTTGCTTCATAACAACAAGTGTCTCATGATGAACAATTCATGACTTCCTGCTCTTTAAGCTTTCACTAAAATTTAAACTTACTAAAAATAAGAATTCTAGTCAATGTGTGTAATTCTATATATAAGGTGTATCGAAGAATAAGATGTTTTAATAAGAAAAATTATAAAAAATCCAGAATGTGTTCTTATTAAAACATATCTTTGTCTAATTCATGGGCTATTTAAAGATTGAATCAAAATAAATTTAGAAAGAATAAAAACAAAATTCTACTTGTAAGAAAAAGATGTTAAAAGGCAATGAACATAGAAACATATTTTTGGTAAGAAAGGTTAAACAGAAAAAAATAATGTAAAGAAAGGATCTTGCCTGAAATTTTTTTTTGTCCTAAAATGACTGGTTATTTAGGAAAAGGGAATGTTAGGACAAAACCGAAAGTTTTAAAGTATGTTTTGTAGATAGTGTATAATATGTGCAGGTTGGCGTAAAGTTTATAAAAGAAAATTTATTAAGGAATTTTGGCTAAAACAAAAATTTCTGTCAATATTAATTTACTCTTAATGAAATGACATGATGTACTCATTTTGATTCTATGACATGTTTCCTTTTTAATTTAAAAATTATCACTACAGGCCGGGCGCGGTGGCTCATGCCTGTAATCCTAGCACTCTGGGAGGCCGAGGCGGGTGGATTGCTCAAGGTCAGGAGTTCGAGGCCAGCCTGAGCGAGAGCAAGACCCCGTCTCTACTAATAATAGAAAGAAATTAATTGGCCAACTAAATATATATAGAAAAAATTAGCCGGGCATGGTGGCGCATGCTTATAGTCCCAGCTACTTGGGAAGCTGAGGCAGAA
>CAUYMX010038214.1:0-25002 GCA_963573855.1 Lepilemur septentrionalis | reverse complement strand
ATTGGGCGAAATGCCCTGTAAATGTCTGTTAGGTCTATTTGGTTTATGGTGCAGTGAAAATCCAATGGTTTTTTGTTGACTTTCTGTCTAGATGATCTGTCCAATGCTGATAGTGGGATACTGAAGTCCCCAACTATTATTGTGTTGGGATCTCTCTCTCCCTTTAAATATAATATTTGCATTAGATATTTGGGTACTCCAGTGTTGGGCACATATATGTGTACAATTATATTCTCTTATAGAATTGATAATAATTTATTATTATATAATATGCTTCTTTGTCTCTTTTTACTATTTTAGACTTGAAGTCTGTATTATCTAATATAAGTAGAGCTACTCATACTTGCTTTTGGTTTTTTTCTTTTTTCTTTTTTCTTTTTTTTTTTTTTTTTCGTGTTCCAGGTTTTATATCCGCAACAACGTAAGGTACAAAACCTGCCTCCCGGCAGAGCCGGGCAGGCAGTGTGGTGGCCAAGGGCAGCGTAGAAAACCAGGGCTCTTGTCCCAAAAGAGGAGAGAAAGGGGGTTTTGCAGTCAAGGAAAAAAAAGGTCAAAACCCAACACCATGGGGGAGCCCTGCACCTGCAGCACCAGCAGCGCAGGCGGCGGCGCCTCTCGGCCTCCGAGCTGGCCAGCACTGGGGCAGCGGGCCAGGGGCTGGGGCTGGCTCACGACCTTATTTTTAATTATCATTCTGTGGGGCGGGGGAACTTGCCGCCGCTGCTGCATCGTAAGGATGAATCGGCAGCAGGTTTCACTTCCGGGTTTGGAGGGGAAGTTGGGGTCCGCGGGGGCAGGTCCCGCCCAGCCCCAATGTCACAGCCAAGGTTCTGGGAAGCAGCAGAGGGAAGTTCCTTCCTGCGCTGACCCCAGGTCTGTGGCTTAGAAATCGGGCCGCCCAGGCTGGGCCGCGCAGCCGGGGCCCTCTGTAAACATGGCAGGTGCAGCCAGGAGGGTCTTCCTGGACCCCGGGACCTGTCATGGGCAGGGCAGGGGGTCGGTGGCTGGGCAAGGTGAGGGCAGTGCCTGGGGAGAAGGGGGCAGGCAGGACCCCCAACATGGAGCCAGAGACAGGGCAGAGACTGGGGGTTTGCGCTAAGAACCCGAAGGGGAGCCAGGGAGCCTGGACGCGCCAGTCTGTGCTGTGGCCCCGGTGGCTTTGCTCAGGTCTGGCCGCGCTCAGCGGGCTGCGGGCTGGGGGCCGGGACCCGGGGCGTGCACCGGGTGTGCGAGGGTAACAGTGAGCGTGTCATTGTGCTGCACGAGCTACAGCTGCTGGTAGTGCAGCACCAGCTCCTTCAGGGACCCGTACAGGTTGTAGGGCTCTGCGAAGCCAAAGCCGGTGGTGGTGCGGTAGATGACGTAGTGCTTGGTGTCACCGTCCACCACCACGGAGCAGGCATAACAGCCACTCTGGCTGCTCTCACAGATGAGGAAGGTGCCATCCCGCTTGCAGCCCAGCATCTCCTCGGCCTGCCTGCGGTTGATCTTGCCCACGTACCACGTGCGCTCCTCATGGTCTGGGAGATCATCCTCGTCCTCCATCAGCGAGTACTGGTCCTCAGTCTCGTTTCTGATCCCCAATCACTCTGATTTTCTTCTGCCGGCGCCTTTTTGGGTGAGCCACACGAGGTACTGGTCTCGGATCTTGCGCAGCTGCATGAGGTCGGGCTTGAGGCTGTTCATGCGCTTGTCGATCTCTAGGTTGTCTGAGGCCCGTGTGCGCAGCTGCTGCTCCAGCTTCGTGCGGCTCTCGTGGATCTCCGCGATGCGAGACTTGAGCCGCTCCGAGTTCAGCAGGATCCTCTGCATCTCCTTCTCGTTGCCCTCGCACCGGAAGCGCTCTAGATACTTCCTGCTGCACTTCTCCTGCGTCTGGCCCTGCTCCTCGAAGATCTTGATGGTCTCATTGAAGGCCTCGATTGCTGTGCGCTTCATCTGTAGCTCCTTGGAGGTACGTGTGTACTCCTCGTAGAGCTGGTCGTACTCGCGGCTCTTGTCCTGGTACTGCTGGTGGTAGACCTTGAGCTGAGCGCCCACCGCCTCCACGCTGTCCTCCTTGACGATCTGGTCCTGCTGGTACTTAGACACCGGGTAGAGGAGCCGCGTGTCCAACTTGGCCTTATACTGGGCCAGCGACTCATGGCGGTACTGGTTGATGAGGTCCACCACAGAGCAGAAGGTGAGTGGCTCCGAGAAGCCATAGTGCCCGTCTCGGTGGAAGACCTTTGTCAGCTTATTCTCGCCTTTTCTGAGGGTCAGCATGTACTCCCCCTGGATCTTGCTGGATGCGTCTCGGACCAGAAAGGTGCCATCAGGTGTGTCCCAGAGTTTCTCATTCACCTCCTCCCTGGAGATGTCCCCCCAGTACCACTCAGTGTCTGGCAGGGAGGGTGGGCTCCCGCCATTGGCTAGGCCTGTGGGGGCCGGCTTTGCCTTGGAGGGTTTAGGCGGCAGCGCTGGGGGCACAACCTCTTGCTCTTCCAAATGTTCCTGAAGCAGCTTCTCCACGAGCAGTGCCGGGAAGTCGGGGCTGGGCTCACTCCAGTCAGGCGTGCCCGTGGGCGGCGGCCAGGGCGGCGGCGCACGCAGCAGCAGCCGCCCAAAGGTGGCGCCCAGCGCCTGCACAGCCAGACCCAGGGCGTAGGCGCGGCGAGCCACACGGCCCAGGTGCTGCAGCAGGAAGCACAGCGTGAGGGCGCGTGGGGGCTCCAGCAGCGTGGGGGCTCCAGCAGCGGCCACAGGGCCCCCGCGGCCTCCCGCAGGGCCCAGCATGCCTCGGCCGAGGCCTCGGGTGTCACAGGGGTGCGGGCAGAGCCAGCAGGAAGCCCTTAATGCCGTCTGCCAGGGCTGTCGTGTCCCACTGATCCGCGTCCCTCAGGGACCAGTCTGTGCAAGGGGCAGGCAGCTCCGGCCTGTAGTAGGATTTGCTGTCCAGCCCTGTCCACTCAATGGCCTCCACGAACTTCACCAGAAGAGGGGGTGACACATCGGGAGGGGAGAATTGCTCCGGCAGGTTGGGGAGCACAAGGCCTGGCTCAGGGGGCCCATCGTGTGGCCTGGCGGGCAGTGGGCAGGGTCCCCGTGGGTGAGGGCCAGGCCAGGCCAGGGCCACAGGCCCTAGGAACTCCACGTAGGTGCCAGGGAATTCACCTGGCTGCCGGGTGTGCTCGTTGAGGCCGGGCATCCAGCCCACGGTCTGCAGGCAGCACTCGCCACCCTCGGCCATGCCCAGCGCCTTAAGGGCCGCCCGGCTCACCACCAGCACGTCGCCCGGCAGCAGCTCCAGGTCCTCCGGCCACTTCCAGTGGAACGGGTACAGTGCCTAGTACTGGAAGCTCTCGGCGCTGGCCATGGCTGGGTGCAGTGCGGTCTGGATGGTCACGCAGCTTCTTGGGGCCCCACTGGCCCCATCAGCCGGGGCCGTGGCCAGGAGGGTCTGCTGGCTTGGCCTGGGGTGCTGGGACTTCTATTTCCAACAGTCACAGGCGACCACGAGGGCCTCTCATGCCTCACTTCCCATTATTCCAGGACCCTGGCAGGGGCCACTGGTCACTCTGTCCACCATTCGTCACCTGGTGGGAGGTGGTCGGTGGCACAGTCTCAGTCACTGGGCCACTATGTCCCCCATCAGCAGGTGGGGTGGGGCAGGCCACTCACTCCCTCACGAAGGGAACCATTGGCACCCTAGGCTGGCGCCTCTTCTGGCTGCGCCAGGCGAGGGAGCCAAGGGTGCAGACTGCCACCATGCTCACTGGCCGAGGACTCTGACCCGGTTGCAGCCGCCGCCATGCGGCAGTGGCCACCATCGCACTGCCTGCTTTTGGTTTTCATTGCATGGAATATCTTTCCATCCTTTCAATTTCAGTCTATGTGTGTCTTTACAAGTAAGGTAAGTTTTTTGTCAGCAGCATATAGTTGGGTCTTTTTTTTTTTTTTTTTTGAGACAGAGTCTCACTCTGTTGCCTGGGCTAGAATGAGTGCCGTGGCGTCAGCCTAGCTCACAGCAACCTTAAACTCCTGGGCTCAAGGGATCCTTCTGTCTCAGCCTCCCAAGTGGCTGGGACTACAGGCATATGCCACTATGCCCGGCTAATTTTTTCTATATATTTTTAGTTGGCCAATTGATTTCTTTCTATTTATAGTAGAGACGAGGTCTCGCTCTTGCTCAGGCTGGTTTCGAACTCTTAACCTTGAGTGATCTACCCGCCTCGGCCTCCCAGAGTGCTAGGATTACAGGCGTGAGCCACCGCACCTGGCCAGTTGGGTATTTTTTTAAATCCATTTAGTCAGTCTATATTTTTTAAAAGGAAAATTTAATCTGTTTACATTCAACATTATTATTAATAGGTGAGGACTTACTCCTATTATTTTGTTGATTGTCTTCTGGTTGTTTTATACATCCTTTGTTTCTTACTTCCTCTCTAATTGGGTAGTTTTCTATAGTGATAAAATTGGATTCCTTTCTCTTTTTCCTTTGTGTATTAGCTCCACCACTAAGTTTTATCATTTCCCATGTTTTCATAATGGTGCTTATTACAAGACTTTCTTAAGCATTTCTTGTAAAGCTGGACTAATGGTGATGAATTTCCTAGTTTTTGCTTATCTGTGATTTTATTTCTCCTTCATTTTGGAAGGATAACTTTGCTGGGTATAATATTCTTGCTGATCATTTTTTAATTGGATTACTTTGAATATATCATCCCATTTTCTCCTGGCCTATAACGTTTCTCTTGAGAAGTCCACTCGTACTCTAGTGGAGATTCTCTAACATGTGACTTGACATTTTTCTCTTGCTGTTTTTAGAATTCTTTCTTTGCCTCTGACTTTTGACAATTTGACTATAAATGTGCCTTGAAGAGGACCTTTTGGGTTGAATCTATTTTGGGTTCATTGAGCTTCCTGGATCTAGATGTCCATCCCTCTCCCAAGACTTGGGAAGTTTTTAGCCATTCTTTCATTAAATATGTTTTCTACACCTTTTCCCTTCTCTTCTCCTTCTGAAATGCCTATAATGCAAATATTTGTTCTCTTAATGATGTTCCATAAATCCTGTGTAGGCTTGCCTTCTTTCTTTCTTTCTTTCTTTCTTTCTTTCTTTCTTTCTTTCTTTCTTTCTTTCTTTCTTTTTCTTTCTTTTTCTTTCTCTGGCATATTATTTCAAAAGATCTGTCTTCAAGTGCAGAAATTCTTTCTTCTGTTTGGTCTACTCTGTTATTGATTCTTTCAATTGTATTTTTCATTTCATTCATTGAATTCTTAAGCTCTAGGATTTCTGTTTGGTTCTTTTTTAAGGATATCTATATCTTTGTTGAATTTTGCATCAAATCATGAATTGGTTTTCTAATTTCTTTGAACTGTCTACTGTATTATTCTATATCTCACTGAATTTCCTTAAGATTGTTATTGTGAATTCTTTTTCTTGCATTTTGTATATTTTCTTATGATTGGTGTCTTTTACTGGAGAATTATTGTGTTCCTTTAGAGGCGTCATGTTTTCTTACTTTTTCATGTTTGATGTCCCTATGTTGATTTCTATGCATCTGGTGGAGCAGTCACCTCTCCCAATTTCATAGAGTAGCTTTGTAGGGAATGACATTTATACAGATGTGTCTCGGGGTGTCAGTTCAGTGGGGTGCATTGGTTTTGGTTCTAGGTGGATATAATAGTGTAGTCTCTATGTAGTTACTTCAGCTACAGTCCATGCTAGTGATGTTTGTGAGTGTCTCAGTGGCCTAGGTTGAAACAGCTTGTGGTGGTGTTGGTGTGGTTTTATCAGGGTGCACTTGTGTGGCTGTTTCTCAGGTCAGAGAAACATGGGTGTACACAGTATCATCCAACTTGGGTCTGGCTTGCTGGGGTTGTAGCCACAATGCTGTTACCTGGTCTGGGGGCAAAGGGTGCACAGTTGCTGGGCCAGCCTAGGGGTATGGTTGCTGGGGTGTGTTTCTCAGGCCGGGGTGGGGGCAGGCATAAGGCTGTTTGGAAGGCAATGGGTGGGCATGTCTGCTAAGGGTAGTAAACATTTATTATGTGAGTTATTTTCCTACAAAACTAGAAATTGCTTTATGTGTTTCAGCATTAGAATCCACTAGGGGGCAGAAATGTTTTCCACTGAATTTTCTCCCATCCATGAAAAGCAAACCACACCACTATTAAGTTTAGGCTTAATTTTAAATGGACAGCTAGCTCTATTTAATAAAAAAAGAGTATTCTCTGTTATAGTTTTAGGAGTAAGAGGCATAAACTAATTATTAAAAAGAATTTGAGGCTGATTTGGACACTCTTTCAAACTTTCTTTTTAGAAGTGAGCAAGCCCATGACATCATAATGAAAGCCCCTGTCTGTGGATGCTCACATGTGCCCATGCCCAGCACTGGCCTAAGTAGTTTACAGACATTATGAGTTAAGGGTTACTATTCCATTTACAGATTGTAAAACTGGAGTCTAGGGAGGATAAGTAGGCTGCTTAGGTACCTAGCTGGAAAGTGGCATGACTCAGATCTAACTTCACAAGCCACGATTGTTAACCACTGCTCCATACTGCTTGCTTTGGGCTACTTGCAGGTGTCCAGATACCAATCTTTCCCATAAAAAATATCTGTCATGACAGGTGCAGTGGCTCACACCTGTAATCCTAACACTCTGGGAAGCTGAGGCGGGTGGATCCCTCAAGGTCAGGAGTTCAAAACCAGCCTGAGCAAGAGCAAGACCCAGTCTCCACTAAAAATAGAAAGAAATTAATTGGCCAACTAAAAATATATAGAAAAAATTAGCTGGGCATGGTGGCACATGCCTGTAGTCCCAGCTACTCAGTAGGCTGAGACAGAAGGATTGCTTGAGACCAGGAGTTTGAGGTTGCTGTGAGCTAGGCTGATGCCGTGGCACTCTCGCCCGGGCAAGAGTGAGACTCTGTCTCCAAAAAAAAAAAATTAAAAAAAAAAATCTGTCATGTCAGTGCATAACCTCCCTAAAAAGTGCATAAAAAGAGAACTGGCAAAAGGTGAAATATAACTAATAAACAAGTGGGTATGTAAATGGTAATGACAACATGCAATGCAGGAGATAGAGCTCATAAGCATACTGATGAGCAAAGGAAGGGACACAAAACGGGACATTCAGTGTGATTCCATATACATGAAGTTCAAAAGGAGACAAAGCTAATCTACGGTGTTAGAAGTCAGGAGGGAGGTTGCTCTGGGCCTGAGGCCATGACTGGGATGGAGGACACGGTGGCTTCTGGGATTCTGATCACATTCTGTTCCTGGTTGGAGTGGTGACCACCCAGGTGTGCTCACAGTGCAGAAAGTGAAATCATGCCATGTGTACTTTCTTGTCAGTATGTTATATTTCTATGGATTAAAAATAAAGATACTATCTGGTACTGGAAAGCACAGGTGACATTTTGAAATTACACAAGTAATAATTGATTCTTTCGCAAATGTTCAACTAATACAAATAAATCAAATGAATTATTTGGTCTCTACCAAATGTCCCCTCTTTTCCCAAAGGTCACTGCCAATGTGCAAAGCCATTGTCTCTTCTGTCCAGTGTGGATGTGTTATAAGTGAAACAACAATTTTTAAATTCTGAAGGTGTTCATCACAGAATTCTTTTTAAGCAAAATTTTGAAAATAACTTACATAGACAAAAAATATTTTAAAGTAACATAGGGCACAATCCTAATGTGGCTAGAAAAGCCATATTATAATCAAATAAAATGTTCCAGTATAATACAGTAAAACAGAATACAATTATGTGAAAAATGAAGAAAAAATACAAATCAGTTCTCAGAATGAATGTGTTGGGCAAAAGAATTATACATAATTTGTCTTGATTTTTCTGTCTTCTAGATTGTTCTGAAGGGTATTTACATTTGTTTAATAACAAAGAATTAAAAATAAGTTTTAAAGTATAGAATCTGTAGAGAAGTTCCTAATTTTATTAATAAGATTAGGTAAGGTGGGTCACGGTGGCTCACAGCTCTAATCCTAGCACTCTGGGAGGCCAAGGTGGGTGGATCATTAGAGTTCACAAGTTCTAGACCAGTCTGAGCAAGAGCGAGACCCTGTCTCTACTGAAAATAGAAAGAAATTAATTGGCCAACTAAAATATATAGAAAAAATTAGCCGGGCATGGTGGTTCATGCCTGTAGTCCCAGCTACTTTGGAGGCTGAGGCAGAAGGATTGCTTGAGCCTAGGAGTTTGAGGTTGTTGTGAGCGAGGCTGACACCACGGCACTCACTCTAGCCCGGGCAACAGAGTGAGACTCTGTCTCAAAATAAATAAATAAATAAATAAGATTAGGCAAAATAAAATATAGGTTGTTCCATAATAGAATATATTACCAATGGGAAAATCATAATGAGAAAATGTTCCTTCACGCCTTCAAATTAATTTTCAAAGATTTTTATGCTTGTTATCTATTTATTTCAGCTGTAATTATTTTGTTGACGAATAGTCAATGTAGTTGTACCAGATTTATCTGCCACAGAAGCTTCCATCTATGGCTGAGACTAACAAGAGGAAAGAAAGAATCAGAAACCTTCCCGGAGAAGGGAAACGTCTGCCCTAGGAAACATGGACCAGACTCAGGCAGAGTAGTGGGTTGCCCAAAACACTCTGAAGCCATGAAGAAAAATCAATAAACGTTCATTAAGATTAAACTGATTTTTAAAGACAAGCCTCGGGTTCTGAGGAAAGTTTACTTTTATTTCCTGGAGTGGCCCATTTAATCATCAATCGAAACACAACTTTTGGAAGCAGTCCTCCAAACATCTGAAGCTTTCGGCTCAACGCTGGCTTAGGAAATGCGCGGATCTGCCCCTACTGTGCTGAGTCTGACAGCACCAGGCATGACAGGAACTCGTTCTGCTGTTGTATGTATTCTGTGAAGAGTCTACTTCGGTTTCCTAACTGATCTTTTTTGGTCTAGACAACCATTTGAAACAAAGTATATATTTGCTTTTTCCAAAGAAAAATGGCAGAGCTGCTCCATCAACCCATTGTTTGCATATTGCTTTCTACATAAAGTTATTCATAACAGCAGCAAATTCAAAAGCAAGTTCATGGTTCAGTCTTCAGCAGACAATTAAGGAGCACAAAGGTTTTGCAACAAGCATACAGCCAACTATAGTCATCTAGCATTCCAGCGCTGTGCCCACAGTCTGGTGGAGACACCTGTGTTGGCAGTGCAGTCCTGGGAGAGGGCAAACCTGGGACCAAGATCACTGAGGACAAGCCTCACCTGAGGCTGTATGGCAGGTGTCATGCGCATTGGACAGCAGGCCTGTCGTCTCCCGATTTATTTAACAATTTGTGGACTCACTGTGTCCTGGAACTTTTCCAAGCACTTTTTTTTTTTTTTGAGACAGAGTCTCACTCTGTTGCCTGGGCTAGAGGGGTGTGGCATCAGCCTAGCTCACAGCAACCTCACACTCCTGGGCTCAAGCGATCCTTTTGCCTCAGCCTCCCAAGCAGCTGGGACAACAGGCATATGCCACCATGCCCGGCTAATGTTTTCTATATATTTTTAGTTGGCCAATTAATTTCTTTCTATTTTTAGTAGAGACCGGGTCTCACTCTTGCTCAGGCTGGTTTTGAACTCCTGACCTTGAGGGATCCTCCCACCTTGGCCTCCCAGAGTGTTAGGATTACAGGCGTGAGGCACCGTGCCCAGCCACTTTTCCAAGCACTTTAATATTAACTGATCTATTTCTCTGTGAGGCAAGAACTGCTTTCATCCCCATACTGATGAGAAACTGGAGGCACAGAGGTTTGGTAACTTGCCCAAGGCCATATAATTTGTGATCATTTATGTATTCAAACAACTTACCAATAAAACTCATATGACAAATGTGGTAACTTTTTGCTTTACTCAAACACCTACAATAATCCTGCTCTGCTAATGTGCACTCTCTCATTAATATTTAATCAGGACCAAACCTCTTACCAAAACTCCCCTGGGCTTGCACTATACTCCAACTCTGCCGCTGTCTCACCACGTCCGGGCAGAGCCACCTTCAGCCATCTGTAGTCATCGCCTCCACTTCCTTACCCCCACTCAATCCCACAGCCCACTACCCTAGAGCCTTTGCCCCAGATTCACTGCAATTGCGGCACCATCAACATCTGCACCCTCCAAAGGCTCCCCAGGCCCCTCCTTGAGGCTTTTTTGCATCTCTCATTATAATTAGCTCTCAGGCTCCAGTCAGTTACATCAGTGGTTCTTCACCTGCCGAGGGTCATGGACATTTCTACACATTTAATGGAAGCCATGGATTCTTTCTTGAGAAAAATGAAGCATGGATAGTATAAAATAATATACTATATATAGATTATATATGTACATATATATACATACATATACATGCGTACATATGTGTGTGCATGTGTGTTCCATTCACCGTCGGCGGAAATCATCCTAAGTCTGGCCTTTGCTGCCAGAGCTGGAAACCTAATCCCTGCCATCCCACCACCACGCTGTGAGTACTGTCCCCGCAGCCCATTCAAATCGTTTGTGTTAATCGCCTGGCCCCACAGGCATTGAGTCTCCACCTCCAAGGTTAAATGGCTCCAGCAGTTTTACTACAGGTGTGTCCTTGGCATCTACCAGCTGGATAAATTGAAGCAGTTACAGGGGTAGAATTGAGGGGAAAATCATGTCCTAATAGGCAAACATAGTGTTTTTATAAAACACAACAGAGCTTTAATGAGTAACTAGGCAACTATGCGACAGTGTTTCATAAATCATTGTCTGTTTTTTATTTTATTATGAGTTAAAATGCATTCTTTAATCTCACTCATTGGATTATTAGATAATTGTTTATTCTTTTATTGCATGAAGCACCTACTATGAGCCAGGCACTGTTCTAGGCTCAAGAAATACTTCAGAAGTCAGTCTCTCCTCTTGCAGGCTTTACTTAGTGTGGATAAGAAAGAAGCAAATATCATTATTGTATAAACTGATAAATGATATGAAGCAAAGTAAGCAAGGAAATGTGGAAGAAGACTACTTTAGATAAGGTTAGATTTTCCAATCAATTATGTTTTTTAACATGTAGAAAGCGATGTCACATACACCTCCTCTCTCCACCGCTAAAAAATCCAGGCACACTTCCTGTCTTCTAGGAGTTCTGAAGAGCTAGCTTTAGTAAATGCATTTTGCCTTTCAAAGGGAAAGATGTACAATAAAAAGTGAAGTTGAAAGATTAATTATACAAACAGTTCCGAGCTTAACTGGGTTGTCTTCCTAAATCCCTTAAGTGCCTTGTTGAGAACAGCCGGCTCAGTTGATGTAGCTCTAAATATTCTGGAGAAAACACTGTTAACCTCCTGACTTGCTGCTTAGACAATGAGATCACTTCTCTGTTGTGTGGGTGTTACTTTACTATGTAACCATGAATATTTCACCCTGCTCACCTTTCAATCACTTATTTCCCCATGTGAGAAAATCTTCTCTGTGGAAACAAATAAAAAATCCCACTGTTCCTTACCCTCTTAACCTCTCTAAATTGACATTAATACAATGAGAAAATCAGTGTCATGTAGTAAAATAAACTTATTTTAATTGGAGAAACTTTTAATCAATTCTTGTGTATTTTTAAAAAATATATTCTGAGGCACATTATTCATCTACGAAATGTTTAAAATCTAGTTTCATAGAAATGTATCTGAAATAATTTATCTTATTGAAACTATACTAACCATGAAACCCTTTTAGGTTATTTTCTGTGTTTCAGCCAAATATGTCTCACGAATAAGTTCTTTTTTTATTTTGTTTTGTTTTGTTTTGTTGAGACAGAGTCTCACTTTATCACCTGGGCTAGAGCACTGTGGCATCAGCCTAGCTCACAGCAACCTCAGACTCCTGGGCTCAAGTGATCCTCCTGCCTCAGCCTCCCGAGTAGCTGAAACTACAGGCGCACACCACCATGCCTGGCTAATTTTTTCTGTTTTTAGTAGAGACGGGGTCTCACTCTTGCTCAGGCTGGTCTCAAACTTCTGACCTCAAGTGATCCTCCTGCCTCAGCCTCCCAGAGTACTAGGATTACAGGTGTGAGCTACCACACCCAGCCACCAATAAGTTCTTATTTGTCATCGTTCAATAGCCTCTTCACTTTTATATAAATAACTGCCAGCTCTCTACATAGTCATAATCAAAAACTACTTGATTTCTCCAGATGTAGTAAATTATAATGATTATGACAATTCTAACTAAATAAATACACAGTTTTTTATTCTTTATTACATAGCATTATTGCAGTAAATCTTTTCCTATAGATCAATGCAACTAAAATTAAAAATTAAGAATATATCTTCATAATATCCCTGAAGCCAAAGGGTATTTTTAAGTTTGTTTTTCTGATGAATGTATATGTTTACATACACAAATAGACACAATACACTCAGTTATGGAAGAGATCAAAAGTGCTGAAAAATTGATGTCTTCCATATGGTACATATGGTATTATTTATTAATAATAAATATGTCTTCATGACACCAACACAAACAGTTGGAAAGGGATAAAAAGTCAATCATGGTACTGTGTATGCATTTTTGAGCAACTCATGCTTTGTCTACTCTTTAAAAGGATAGGCATTTTCCACTGTTATGTTGTAGGTTTCTGATTTTTTCATTATTGTATTCAAATGACACTACTTGAATATATTTTGTTACAGTCTAAGCAGAGCGTCCAGGAAAACTGTACATTCTTCTCACTCCCTGACATACAGCTCTCCAGTCTGACAACAGCCGGACATCTTTTTATTTAAGATAGCAATACAGTATTTTCTACAAAATACAGAAATTGTCCCAGAATCCTAGTTATCAATTCGAAAGGTACATATTTACACACATGTACATACATAGTAATCATACTTCAATAGTATAACCTCTACTACAAATATCTTTAATTCAAAAAAAACAACACATTTTTTCATATTTCAGTTTTAATAAAATTCACATTTCAAATTAATGCAAATAAAGACAACATATTCCAAATAAATGTCTTTAAATATTATAAATAAGAACTATAAAATTTACCTTCACATATGACTATTTGACAAACACGTTACTAAAAATCATATACAAAACAATCATTTCTCACTAGCACTCTCAGGTATAACTTACATAATTAAATGTTTAGTGCAGAATGTTAACAATATAAGAAAATAATATATCTAGCAAAAATAAAGTAGAATAGTATTTTTAATATTCAATTTGCAATGTGCAACTTAAACTCTGTTTTAAAAAATTATAGATTACTATATACCAAAGATAAACCAAAAGACTCCATTCTGTGATACGGTACAGCTAACCAGTTATTTCTGGAAAGTCTCTCATTTTACTCATTATAACATCTATAAAATTACGAATTTCCTCTCTTTTTACATTTAGTATAATTCCAGGTACTTTTTTCTTCAAATTAAATAAATTAATACATTCTTAAGAAATGCCTGTAGGGGGAAAAGAAGAAATACATCATTTATAACCTGGTTTTTAGCAAACTTTAAAATGCATACAGTTTTAACAGTTATATTTTATTTTAGTTTTTTTGCTTAAAGAATCTGTAGACCCTTAATTTATAGTCTAATACTAAGAATGCAGACTATCATGTGAGGAAAAGGAGGACGGCTGATCCATACTTTTAAAGATTGATATCACCTAAATAACTCATAAAATATCCCTACAATTTATCTATAGTATTGTGATTGTAATGTCTTGTTAAATAAACAACTAGAAACAGATACTGGCCAGGAGAGGTGGCTCACGCCTCTAATCCTAGCATTCTGGGAGGCCATGGCGGGAGGATCACTCAAGGTCAGGAGTTCAAGACCAGCCGGAGCAAGAGTGAGACCCCGTCTCTACTAAAAATAAAAAGAAATTATCTGGACAACTAAAAATATATAGAAAAAATTAGCCGGGCATGGTGGTGCATGGCTGTAGTCCCAGCTACTCGGGAGGCTGAGGCAGGAGGATCACTTGAGCCCAGGAGTATGAGGTTGCTGTGAGCTAGGCTGACACCACGGCACTCTAACCTGGGCAACAGAGCAAGACTCTGTCTCAAACGAAAAGGGAAGGGAAGGGAAGGGAAGGGAAGGGAAGGGAAGGGAAGGGAAGGGAAGGGAAGGGAAGGGAAGGGAAGGATACTGTCACAGATAACTCATACAGGGGAAATCACTAACTTTCTGAACTCTCCAGTTTTAAAGAGTCATATTGATTAGCTTTGTCTTCCATGGATCCAGTCCCAGAAGAGCATGTACATTGTTAAGTGTATGTACATTATTTTAAATTATAATACAGTACTTGTTTGGGGAGAACTTTTCTAGTATTGTGTTATTTTTGAACTTCATGTAAGTTTACTCATTTATATAGAATATGTTAAAAACAAAGAAAGAGATAAATATGACTTGATGCAAGTCATTTCAATAGCGAAATGAATTTTCTTGATTTATTCATGTTTCGCATTATTCAAAAACTTTGAGACAAGTTGAGAGTAATTGATTCAGGTATCTTGCAACAGAAATGATCTAGTCCATTTTCTTTATCAAAAAAAGAAAATTTTTAAATTTAGCAACTGTAGATATGAAGAATTAACAGTTCTAATTATTATCATTAATTTGCAATAATAGCTTTTAAAATAAGAATAAAATTAGTAACCGCAATAGGTCAGGATTGCCTCAGAAACTGTCACAACAAACCTGTGAGATGGTTTAAGTAAACCCCCATGCAGTCATTTGGGATAGGTTGAGTTCTACTTGGCCAGCTCAAAATATTTATAGGTACTTCTAGACTACAGGTACCCATGATTTTCATTCCCACCTTCATAACCTGAGGAACTATTTTCCTTGGAGGGACTTGTCCATGGTACTGAAATGCCAGCCCCAAAAATGTCGACTTTGTACTACAGTGGGAAAGAACTACTGATTAGAAAAATATTTGCAAAGAAATGGATATCTTTCAATATGTTGTATAGATTCTACTTTTGTAAATAAATGTTACAATTTACATTAAATTTACTTAGGATTGTACAAACACGTTATTGCCCTAGGGCTCCTAGGGGAATTTAGCCAGAATGAAAATTCTGATCATTTCAATCTTGTAAAGTAATAGGCTAGAGCAGATGATGATTACATGTTTATTCCATACTTTTATTCTTTGCTTTTTCTTCTATTTTTCCAGTACTTTCTCTGTGCTCCTACCTACATTGTGTAAAGCAAAATTTTAAGACCAGTTTCACTTTTATTACATCGTTTGGCCAGTTAAAAAAAAAGACCTGTAAATAGTTTTATTCGTCTTATGTCTATCTGCATAATGTTTCTGCACAATGATAAAATAACACCAAATGTTGACAGATTTTTTAAAAATCACTCAGGGCTGGTAAGATTGCCAAAAAAGCTATTTATCTTACTTAATTCAATCACTTTTGAGGACATTTTAAATTAATTCAATAAAACAGTCTGTGTGTTTAGACCAAGTTTTAACACTTAGTGAAAAACCCACAGATTAAGTTCATTAGGTATTGCTAAGATTAGCTTCCTGGCTTATTACATTGTTCAAATTTTCTTAAGTAAGTTAGACTATTGACAGAGTGAAGAGACAACCTATAGAATGAGAGAAAATGTTTACAAACTATTCATCTGACAGGGACTAATGTCTAGAATATACAAGGAACTCAAACAACTCAACAGTAAAAAAAAAATCTGATTAAAAAGTGGGCAAAGGATCTAAATAGACATTCCTCAACAGAAGACCTAGAAACAGCCAATAGATATATGAAAGAAATGCTCACATCACTAATCAACAGGGAAATGCAAATCATAAGCACAATGAGATATCATCTCATCCCAGTGAGAATGGCTATTCTGAAAAAGACAAAAATAACAAATGCTGGTGAGGATGCTGAGAAAAGGGAACCCTCGGGGAACCCTCACACATTGTTGGTGGGAATGTACATTAGTACAGCCACTTTGAATAATAGTATGGAGGTTCCTCAGAAAACCAAAAACAGAACTACCTATGAACCCAAAATCCCACTACTGGGTATTTATCCAAAGAAAGGAAATCTGTATATCAAAGGGATACCTGCACCCGCATGTTTATTACAGCACTATTCACAAAAGCCAAGACATAGAACATCTTAAATGTTCATCAAGAGGTGAATGGATAAAGAAAATGTCATAGAAAAGCATGAAATTCTGTCACTCAAGGCAACATGGATGAGTCTGGAGAACATTATGTTAAGTGAAATAAGTTAAGCACAGAAAGATAGCTACAACATATCATCACCCATAAATGGAGCTTAAAAAATTTGAGCTCATGGAAATAGGCAGTAGAATTATAGGTATTGGAAGCTGGGAAGGGAAGGAGGGAGGGAAGGATGGAGAGAAGTTGGTTAACAGATACAAATTACAGCTAGATAGGAGGAATAAGTTATGGTAGAGCGAGTCCAACACTGTAGGGTGAATATGGTTAACTCTAATTTATTGTATATTTTCAAAAAGCTTAAAGATGATTTTTAATATTTACAACACAAAGAAATGACAAATGGTTAAGATATACAAGTATTGCAAAGTCATACTGTACCCCATAAATATGTATAATTAGTCTATGTCAACTAAAAAGAAAAATAAAAAAATGTAAAAAAAATAAAACTATTAAGTAGGATAAGAAAAATAAGTACTCACAGGATAGGTTTTCTAGCTAAGTCTGTGAGCACAGTGGACTCACCGATAATCTTGTTAGCAATCTAGCACATCTTTTGTAATCTAGGGAAAACATTTAAAGGTAAATTATGTATACAATGCCTATAAATGTGAAAGGAATCATGTTAATTATTGTCACTAATGCATATAATGATAGCTACATTTTAATAAGCACCTAATATATCAAGTGCTTAACATGTTTTTTTATCAATCAATTCTAATAATGCAATCAGGAAGGGGCTATGATAATATTCACTGTAGAGATGAGACAAGAGTCTCAAAATGTTAATTATCTCATAACCAGTGAACAGTCTGATCCCAAAACTTCCACTTTCTCCACCATGCTGTGCTACAGCCAGTCATTTTGTCTTGAATCCAATGCGACTGCTTTTCCCTAGTCATTAAATACAAGTTGTTTAAAAAAGTATAACAAATCTGACTCAACACCCTGAATAAAATTAAGTATTCCTCAAGACGAGCAATCCAGTTAAAAGGAAAGAAAATTCTTAGAATGGATTTTCTTTAAACGGAAAGTTAGAGCTTAGAAAGGAATTTAAAAACAACCGAGTTACCATACATAATCATAATTTGAGCACTTCGAATGATAGCACTTAAGTATTATGTTCTGAATTATTATTAACTCCAGTAACTTAAGTATCCACAAGAATTCCCTAGAGCAACCTTTAAAATACATGCCATCATCACTCGGAAACATCCAGCACCCATCGTGTAAATTATGTGACACAAAAAATATTTACTTTAAAATAACTTACGAGGAAATTTTGACTTGCACTTCATAGTCCTCTTATTTTTTTTTCATTTACATGAAAGAGCACTTTATTTATGCTGAGGAATTTGAATAATAATAATAAGTTTAAATCCTGACAAACATTTTGGTCTTTAAAGAAATCTGGCTATTTTCAGATTCGGATATTTTCCCAACTGGAATGTGGGTTCACTCCTTAGAGTCTCCACAGCATGCACACGCCTTAGGCGCCGTCAGTGTTACAAATAACGTCTTATGCAATGTTTAGTCTATTGCTTCCCACCCGCGGACAACTCAAGTTTAAAATACATGCATTTATTATCGAATAAATTTTTTTTAAAAAACTGCCAAAGCTACTTACAGGCGGGTGTTGAGCAATCTCTGGTATTGTAATAGAGTCGACGGAAATGTTTGCTACATTCGGCTGAAAATGTGACTGGCCCTAGTGGACGGGAAAAGAATGCTTATTATAAACACAGGCACGTTTTCCAAGCAAATTTGCTAGCACTTTATGGACAGAGACCATGTAACTGTGGTTCACCCCTTCGGCGCCCTTAAAGGAACTTGCCTGAGAGGCTTCCTTCACCCAGCTGTGTGGGAGGTAGTGAGTTGTGGTCTGTGAAAAATTATCTAAATTCATTCCACATTCTCAACATCTCACATAATGGAATCGTCACCGTCAGTAGAACTCTCTAGAATAATTAGGCGGAAAAAGTTCTAGACAGGAAAAAAAAATCTGCCGAGAGCAAAGTGGATGTGAAGAATAAAAAGTGAATACCCTTCGTTTCTACCTTGTGTTTCCTAGTTTTTTATTTAACAGGAATTAATGTTTATGTTCAAAGACATTTATTCCGTTTTCTAATGATAGTAATTTATGTCTTATTAGTGTCAGGGACTATTGTAAAGTGTGCAGGGCCTGAGAGTTCCTTCTCTCCCTCCATAAATCCAGGGGGCCCATGCAAGCTGTCACCCCTTCCTGGGGAGTCTGCTTTTCATGACAGTGAGGGCGGCAGGGAGTCCACGCCCGCTGCTCGCAGCTGCCTGGAGTCACTCGCAGCCTGCCACGCCCGCAGCCCCGCGGGCCCCGCTGCACCCTCAGGGCCAGCGTTTTGAGGCTGATGAACAAGCACGGCCCTTGGATTTAATTAAGTGGGAAAACCACACCTTTACCACATGACGGGCCTGAGCTGCAACAGAACAAAGGTAGCTGCAGTGATTAGGGACAGAGGGACAACGGTAAGTGGGGGTGGGTGGAGACTGTTCAAAATAACGTAGTGACTTGCTAGAACTTGGGGCACAGGACGATGTGCAAGTCATTCACAGATCGGATACAAGAACCAAAGAGCGTCTAAGACGTTTCATCTGTGCTTCAGATGAGGCATATGGAAGTCTGTCTCTTCCCTGTTCAAAACACTTCCGCTGCTCCCACGAGCGATCTAAACGCCTCGGCACGCCACTGGAGATCCCACTCCGCCCCTCTGGGCCGGGGCAGAGCCGCAGCGCGGCGACCCCAACCCTCAGTACCTGGGGGACACGGCGCTGGGGCGGCCCTGGTGGCCGGGAGGACCCGCTCTGCCCTCAGCGGTAAACTCGCGGAGAAACGTGAACGGATAACAAGGGAAAACGGCGCGGGAACCGCGGGGATTGGCAATTTGCACAGGAAGCTGTGGGAGATGTCGTTTACTGTAGTCTGCCTGACGCTGGGGCAGAATTAAACAAACAAGGTGAGTGCGGTGCTTTGCAAAGTGTGCAAGCTGCTCGCGAACTCCATTCTCCTTTGCCAGGAGAAGTAACTGAAATTAGTGAAGCTCTGCAGAAAATCCAGGACTTGTCAACAAATCCTGTTATGAAGACGGTTGGCTGATGGAGATGACACGGAGGAACCCTTCAGAACTAGATGAACTCATGAGTGAAGAAGCATCTGAGAAATATGTAAATTCCATTGAGGAGTGAAAATAGAACCCCTCAGTACACCAGTGTGAAATAACTTTAACAAAAAAAAAAACAGATTTCCACAGTATGACTCCTTCCTACCTTTCCAGCCATGGATGTGCCCAGTGGCCACATTTATCCCTACCTAAACCCACCACCGTCCGTACACACCATCCACCTGTCCTTCCCCAAACCACACCGTGAGCCTTTATGGCCTGATCAATGGGCTTCTGACTTGAATGCCTCGCTCCTCACGGGGAAACCCTTATTTATCCCTTAAAGCCCAACTTAAATTCGTGTCCACTACAAGCCTTTCCTGGTAGATCTTGGCCACATTATTCACTTCCTGTGTACTCTTCAAACTTTATACTTCATTCCTTGTCAAGATCTGGAATGGACGCAGTGGTTCACATCTGTAATCCTAGTACTTTGGGAGGCTGAGGCAGGAGGATTGCTTGAGTCCAGTTCAAGATCAGCCTGGACAACATAGAAAGATCTTGTTTCTACAAAAAATTTAAAAATTAGTCAGGTATGGTGGCACAAGCCTGTAGTTCCTGCTACTCAGGAGGCTGAGGCAAGAGGATGGCTTGAGCCCAGCAGTGGGAGGCTGCAGTGAGCTAGGATGATACCACTGTACTATAGCCTGGGCAACAGAGCGAGACCCTATCTCTTAAAAAAAAAATTTGGTTTACATTAGAGTTAATACAAGTTAACAGCACTTGTCAAGCTCCCCAACCAGACTGTGAGTTTCCTACAGACATTGTCATTGTATCCTCAGTGTCTAACACAGTAATCTGCACACAATCTTTTTATGTAATGGAATGACTGATAAATTTTATACTTGCCTGTGAAATGCTTTATGAATTTGTCTTTGTCTTTTAAGTTCAAATCTCTTGGGAATATTTCTGAAAAGAAAAAGAACTTCAGAATTTCTTGAATGCATTTCCATCATTAACAACATCCTTATTATGCACTTAATAAAGCACTACACACATGAATCCAGGGCAGTTTATATAGCTGATCCCAAATCTGTATCTCCAGCCCTGGCCAGTTCCTGGGGCTCTAGAACTCCAGTAGAGCTAACTTCTTGCTCTACTGCTCTCTCGAGGTAACTTAGAGGCCTTCCAGAAGTGCACAGATGGAGTGGGACGTCTGGTTTTCCCTCTGCCTGGACCTATTTCTCTTCCATGTCCTCAGTCTCAGGAAGAGCATCCATCACTCTACATTCCTTGCTCAGGCCCCAAATCAAGAAGTTACGCTTGACTTCCTCTTTCCTTCACCACTACATCCAACCTCCAGAAATTATCCAGACCCATGCACTTCTTTCTCCATCCGTCAACACGAGGCTGGTCCAAGCCACCGAACTTTTGTGACCACTTCAGCAGCAGCCTTCTAACCTGTCTTCTCCCAGTAATCCTTTTTCTCTGCAGTAGCCAGGGCAAGCAAATTGCAACGTACTTCAGCTCATGATACTCTCCCACTTAAAAGGCTTTGTGCTTAAAATAAAATAAAATTTAAAAATCAAACTGCATCTCGGACTTTACTTTGTACTCACTAAAAATCCATCGTCCAGAAAAAGCAATTTATAAAAACAATCAGGAGTGTATGCAACTCTTTTCGAACTCCTGACCTTGAGCGATCCACCCGCCTCGGCCTCCCAAAGTGCTAGGATTACAGGTTTGAGCCACCGCGCCCAGCCCTGTATGCAACTCTTTAAAGGGAGAGAAAACTTAAACTTTAATAAAATACTTGGGCCTCAATATTTGTTAGCAGTTACACATGTGAACTTACAATGTTTTTATTATAAAATGACTCATGTGTACTCAAACATAATATGAATGTAATGGGTAAGGGAACGGTGCGTCTGGCCCTGGCGGAACCTGTGCGGGCTCAGGGCACGCTCGTGCGGGCAGCAGGGTGCGGCCAGGTGGAGGCCCCTCCCATTTGGCAATGAACAGCTGCACTTTACAATTAAAACTAATCCAGGAAAACAAAAGAACAGTGAATATGAAAGTATTTCCTCATTTAATCTTTCGGTGTTCTCTTCAGTAATATTCCAACCTGAACATAGGTCTTTCCCCACCTCTGCTCAGAAAGCAAACGTAGCAAATTGGCTTATGTGGCACCGATTCTCTGTGTGGCCTTGGGGCCAGGTGGCTGCACTGACGCTTTCTGAAAGATGAGCCAGCTGAGTGCAGTGGCAGTACCTACTATGCAGTATCTACCTACTACACCTACACACTCAAAGACTTTGTAAATAATTCTATTTCTGAATTAATCTGAAGCACTTACACTCTAATTCTAATCTGTAGCACCCGGGACAATAATAACATTCAGGTTTGTAGAGAATTACATATTTTAAGAAAATTGTCCCCTCTTCTCCACCCTGGCAACACATTTTGTGACTTCTATCAAAGCAGTTGTCACATTCTGATCAGCATGACCATGCACTGTGCGCATCTGTGGGTTTTTTGAGGCAAGGGTTACTGTCTTGCTCACCTGTGATCACCTGACGCGTGTGCACAGTGCTTTGCTGACGGAGGACACCTGGCACATGTTCAAGGAATGGAAAGCTGAGAGGGTTGTTAACTTTTAAATGGAAACAATCAATGTCTCATTTGCACCCCATATAGGCCACCAAGAAAACTACAATTTTAATACACTTGAATTTTAATTTCAAGGTACAGCCATCAGATAGGAATACAGGAATATATAACAGATGGATTTAACTGAAACAGGGAAGTGATGTTTAAGATGACAACCAAAAGTAACGAGCCAGAGATTACTAGGTAAGAAGAGATAAAAGAGAGGACTGCAGTGTGTTAAAGTATTTGAGGAATATCCAAGTGGCTGAAAGAGAGAGAGAGGTTATAGCTGTTTACAAACTTTGTACTTAGTTTTATGGGTGATGAAAAGTCAAAGAGTTTTAGGCAAGGGAATGGCGTAGCTGAGCTTCATTTTTTTTTTTTTTTTTTTGGCGACGAGGTTTTGCTGTGTCACTCAGTCTGGAATGCAGTGGCCTAATCACAGCTCACTGCAGCCTCAAACTCCTGGGCTTATGCAGTCTTCCCACCTCAACCATTCAAGTAGTTGGAACTACAGGCTCACACCACCATGCCCAGCTAATTTTTTTGTTTGTTTGGAGAGATAAGTGGCATGATCACAGCTCACTGCAGCCTCAAACTCCTGGGCTCAAGAGAGCCTCCTGCCTCAGCCTCCTAAGTAGCTGGGAATACAGGCACACTTCACCATACCAGGCTAATTCTTAAATTTTTGTAGAAATGGGGTCTTGCTATGTTGCCCATGCTTGTCTCAAACTCCTGGCCTCAAGCAATCCTCCCACCTCAGCCTCCCAGAGTGAGCAACTGTGTCCAGCCTTGTGATAGTTTATAATCCTCAAAATATTAAATGAACAACTGGTAAGAGAAATACTCCAAACAACAAAATTAGTTAATTGATCTCTGATGGAAAATGATCTAAGATAGTAATGTCTATAACAATAGAAATGTGAACCACACGCATAATTTTAAATGTTTTAGTAGGCACATAAAAAAAGTAAAAGAAAACATGTGAATTAATTTAATAATTTACTTTAACCCAATGTATCCAAACTATTATCATTTCAACACGTATTCAATATTTTAAAATTACTAATGAGATATTTTTACATTTTTTATACTAAGTTTTCAAAATCCAGGGTGCATTTTACACTCGCAGCACACCTCAGTTTGGTCCAGCCACGTTTCAACTGCTCAAGAGCCGCGAGCGGTTTGTGGCTGCTGTGCGGACAGGCAGTTAAAATGTGTGCTTCGCCCCTGTGACGTGTGACGACAGTCGCACAGAGGGCCACGTATCTGGAGCGGTTAAAAACAAAGGGTCTTTAGGTAATACATGATCACCATCCTGGAACAACTTGAATAAACCGGTATCTCAGTCATCCAATTTGTAAAACTTTCTAGTTTTTATTTAACCAAAACTGTTGCTATCTGGCACCCTCATCAGTTTTAAATTTACAATATCTTTTAAAAGAATAGATTTGTATATATGTGTGTGTGTGTATATGTTGGTGTGTTTGTCTTTCTTTCTTATATTCTTGTTAAAAATTGAATAGAGATCACGTGAAACAATAAAAACCATAACAGTACAATTAAAAACTAAAATACAAAATGTTTATTGTTTGCTTCTATTTGCAGATAACTTTATTTTACCATAAAGATAATTTGTTCTGATATGACTGACTCTTGAAAAGCCATGTTCATTGATCCTCAGTCCTTTGTAGGTACTGTGGGACATATTTTATGTTTTAATCTGTTATTATATTAGGACCTTAAAATACTTGCTGCATAGTTCTTTATCATTTATTTTAAACAGATGGCACTATTAATCTCTTTTTCAGTATATAAAAACAGTTCTATTTTCAAAAATAAGAACAATTACCTTTATTACCTCATTGCTGAGAGAATTGCTGGTGGAAAATGTAAGTATTTACAGAAAAATGCAAATTTATTAAGTATATGGTGGAAAAAGATGTTGACTTTTAAACATATTGAAGCAATACTTTTAAAATACAAAATTAAAAGTATTTAAAATTAAACTGGCATAAAATGTGTATCTTTTTTCCTTATGTAGTTATATTGCATCCATACCAGTAAATACTTGTAAATGTATAAATATTTACAAAAATGTATTTTATATTATGCTTCTATTAAAGATGAAGATATTTAAACAGAGGGATGTATGTGTATAACTTTCTTTTTTATGTAAGTTTTTATGAGGCCTAATGTTATTAATATTTAGGCTGCAAATTACACACAAGATAAAAAAGTAAATCCAAACTGACTGCTTATTATCTTCTAAATTTTTGCTATTTAAAATATGTTCCACAGACCAGCAGCACCAGCATATCCCAGGAGCTTGTTAAAACTCAGACCAGGGCGACGCCCATAGAGTCAGACTTTTTTTTCAACTGGAACACAGGACACCGGGTATATACATACTGTCCGTGGCTGCTTTTGAGCTACAGAGACAGAGGTGAGTGTTGCGAGTCCTTTCTCATGCTTTGGATACAGAGTAAATACAGATAGATTCTGCATTAGGAAAAGGCACTATATCGTGTATTCATTTCCTAGAGCTGCCGTAACAAAGTTCCACAAATTGGATGGCTTTCACCAACAGAAACTTACTGCCTCACAGTAAGGAGCTAGAGTCAAGGTGACGGCAGGGCCCTGCTCTCTCTGCAGGCCCAGGAGAAGGATCCCTCCTTGCGTTTTCCAGCTTCTCGTGGTTGCTGGCAATCCTTGGCGTTCTCTGGCTTGTACATGCATCACGCCAACCTCTGCCTTCGCCATCACATGGAGCTCTGTGTCCCGGTATCTTCTCATGGCTGTCATCTCATTAAGGACACCAGTCACACTGAATTAAGGGCCCAGCCACTCTCCTCCAGTATAACCTCATTTTAACTGCCTGTCCACACAGCAGCCACAAACCGCTCGCGGCTCTTGAGCAGTTGAAACGTGGCTGGACCAAACTGAGGTGTGCTGCGAGTGTAAAATGCACCCTGGATTTTGAAAACTTAGTATAAAAAATGTAAAAATATC
>CAUYMX010038211.1:0-27051 GCA_963573855.1 Lepilemur septentrionalis | reverse complement strand
CTCACTGTGCCACACAGGACTTAAAGACACAGAGAGGAGGCTACCTTTGCTCTGGTCTCATTCCCTGATTCATTGGCCTGGTTTCTTATACAGAAAGATCTTGGCCTGTTGGAGCAGAGATTCATTTACCAAAAGAATCACTCGATGGGTCACCAGAAAGTAAATGTCAAGGAGGAAGTAAACGTGAAGTACTTCATTCATTCATACAAGACATATTAATGAAGTGTCTGCTAAAAGCCAAGATTTGGGGAGACCATGAGATACGTGGTAGGCACAGCCCTGGGCCTCAGGGAACTTACGGTGGCGGAGAATACGAACATCAAGCAAGTCACTGGTGCCACCAATGTGACTCAGACACCTCCGGCCCCTTTTGATGGCTCAGAGTCAATAATCAAACAGAAGCACCTCACTTCCCTCTGCTTCCTCCACTGTTCTGCAAAGTCATCTCCAACGAGGCGAGCATCCAATCTGAGCAGAGAAAATAACTGAGTCCTTAGCGATTCCCATCACTGCTGTTCACATTCCACTGCTGAGAACGTATCACTTGACCTTACCTGGGGGTCGGGGTTGGGAAAATGGTCCTTGATGGGACAGTCACTTTCTACACCAGGAAGGGTTGCACGAATTTTTATTGGTCAAATGGCCACCTCTGCCACAGCCTGAAATCAGGCCAAACATACCAGTGATCCTAACACTTAATGAAAGTAGCACAGGAGAGTTGACCATAAAGAGATGGAAAAGAGATTAAAAAAGGCATGCCAGGTATATATTAACAATGGTCATTTCATGCTAAAGAAAATTCAAAATGAAAATAATTCATTAAAAGGAATGTATCATAACTACAAAATTACAATTCATCATATATAAGTCATAAGCCTTTATGTATAATACCTAATACCTTAGCCTCGAAATAGTAAGGCAAGCCTTGATAGAAATGCAAGAAGACTACAGCAAGTTCTCAGAATGGGTGGCTTTAAACACATCTCTCAGACACTGGCTGATCAAATACTACAGAAATGAATAAGGCTCAAGAGTCCTGACTCATAAAATTAAAGTTTATAATCTCATGGATATACGAAGAGAAAGAAAGTTTTGCCCAACAGAGATTACATTTTTTTTTTCAAACTCTTAGAAGACATTCTCCAAATATATTGAGCCACAACAAATCCCCAAAAGTAAAACTCTGGCAGTACACATTCATGAACCACAATAAAATAAAATTAGAAAATAACAAAAGAAGGATAACCAACAAAAATCCACACTCTTCGATATTTTAAAACACTGCACTAAATAAGTCTTAGGTTTGACAGGAAATAAAAACAGAAATTACAAGCTATTTAGAACTGAATCATAGTAAGAGGCATGCATAAATATCAAAGTCCGTGAGACATGCTAAGACAGCATGCAGAGGGAAAATACATACCTCACACACATATGGTAGAAAATAAGAAAGGTTGAAAATAAATGAATATACCAAGTTTTCAACTCAAGAAGCTGAGCAGGCGGTGGCAGGGAGACAAAATAAATCTGAAAAAAAGTTGAAGGAATGAATTAAGGAAGATAAAAGTAGAAACTAATAAAACTAGAAAGCAAAAAGACAATAGAATTAATGAATTAAACTGGTTCTTTGAAAGAACCAGTAGAAAGACAAATCTTTGGCACACCTACCAAGAAGAAAGAAAAAAGACAAAATTACAGGTCAAAAACTAAAAATGTTTATCTCTATGGTAAGCATTTTGAAAACCTCTAGATGAAGCCAGGAGCAGTGGCTCATGCCTGTAATCCTAGCACCCTGGGAAGCCAAGGCAGGAGGATCACTTGAGGTCAGGAGTTTGAGGCCAGTGTGAGCAAGAGTGAGACTCTGTCTCTACTAAAAATAGAAAAAAATTAGTCAGGTGTGGTGGTATGAGTCTGTTGTCCCAGCTACTTGGGAGGCTAAGGAAAGAGGATCGCTTGAGCCCAGAAGTTTTAGGTTGCTGTGAGCTATGATGATGCCACTACACTCTAGTCCAGGCAACAGAGTGAGACTCTGACAGAAAGAAAAGAAGAAAAGAAGGAAGGAAGGGAGGGAGAAAAGGAGGAAGGAAGGAAGGCAGGAAGGAAGGAAGGAAGGAAGGAAGGAAGGAAGGAAGGAAGGAAGGAAGGAAGGAAGGAAAGAAACTAGATGAAGGGACTAATTTCCTAGAAAAATATTAATGATAAAGATTCATTCAAGGAAAAGTAGGAAAGTTGAATAGAATCATAACCATAAAAAAAATGGAAGAGATACTCAAAGATCTATCCCTGAAACAAGCATCAAGTCCAGAGGGCTTTTCAAGTAGATTCTGCCAGAGCTTTAGAAAAGAGATGTCTATATAAATTGCCTCAGAGCCTAGGAAAAGATGGGAAACCTACCTAACTCATTTACTCATTTTATAGGTTCAGTATAATACTGAGACTTTATATATATTTATCTGCATAAATCTTTATATCTGCTTATCTGCATACACACTTATATACATGCAATATATAAATGGCACAAATGTGTGTGTATACACACACGTATAGCACTTGAAAACAAAGATGCAAATTTTCATATCCAGCCTTGTATTAAAGGAATACAAAAGCGCCATTCTAGAAATGTACAGATGCTTTAATATTAAGAATCTATTTTAACAATCAAAGTAGAGGCCGGGTGCAGTGGCTCACGTCTGTCATCCTAGCACTCTGGGAGGCCAAGGCGGGTGGATTGTTTGAGCTCAGGAGTTCGAGACCAGCCTGAGCAAGAGGGAGACCCCATCTCTATCAAAAATAGAAAAGAAAAAAAAAAATTAGCCAGGCATGGTGGCACATGCCTGTAGTCCCAGCTACTCAGGAGGCTGAGGCAGAAGGATCGCTTGAGCCCAGGAGTTAGAGGTTGCTGTGAGCTAGGTTGACACCATAGCAGTCTAGCCTGGGCAACAGACTGAGACTCTGTCTCAAAAAAAAGATTTCTTATTCTTCCTTTCTCGATGCCAGATTTCATCACTTAACACACAAGCCACCTCATTGTTACCAGTGCCACCTTCCCTCTGAGTAAGTCAGAGCCCCAGGAGCTTACTGGGGTCAGGATTGGGGGAAACACTGACCAGTGAATAAGAGCGTGGGGAAAAGAAGGGAGAGGGAGTGAGCCCTGGAGATCAGTTCTTGGTGCTCTGGGCTTATATTCCTAGATGCTGTTTGATAGATAAGGCTGGCCAACATTTAGGTTGTGCCTACCATGTGCCAGGTACTCTTCCAACCACCTATGTGTCAGCTCGTTTAATCCTCACAAGAACGCTTATGAAATTCACTGTTCTTGTTATACCCATTTTACAGATGAGAAGGCTGAGATATAGCCATGTTGAGTAACTCCCTCAGTGTATAGTGAGTAAATGGTAGTGTCTGAATTCAAATCCAGGCAGCCTAGCTCCAGAGTCTTTGCTCACAACCACTGTATTAGAGCTCGTTTAGGTTAATACCTTGGTTCTGGGGATGAGAGCAGAGACCAATCTGCCATGTGTGCAAGCCAGAGGTAAATAAATAAATAAATAAATAAACTAAGAGAAGAAAGCATCAAATTGCTCACTCGATTTTTTCTGACATGGCATGAGGCCAGGAAAAGGGAAAAGGCTTTAAAACAGACACACACACAAAATCTGCTTAGAGACATCCGTTTTTATTAAGCATCTGTTATGTTGCTTCCTAAAATTAGACTTACCCCGCAGAAAGAAAGGAAACAGTGTTCTCCTTGGCTTATTTCCTTCAGTCTGTAGACCTATAAAACCCAGTAAGGGTCTTACTCAATAGAACCGGAAAGGAAAATCAGAGAAAATTCTGATTGCCCAGTTAAAAATCTAGACAGGGAACCATACAGAAGTATTATTTTAAAGATTTACCTACCTAATTAGAATTCATTGTTAAAAACTTCTTTATCTGTATCTCTATTCATTTCTTACATCCGAGGTCCTAGATCCCCTCCATGCTAACCTGCTTCTAAACTGGCTGCATCACTCAAAGATCACTTTGCTTTAGGCCAGTTTTTCCTCAAGCACATACATTTGCAGTGTAGAGTTAAACAACCTGAACTATTTGTACAGACCTGCTGGAGATTACCCAAGCAGAATGACTTTGCTCTGTACAACCTGTTCCTGCCACCTGGAACACCTGTCCCAAGCTGGTGACATCTCTCATGCTTCCTTTAAGACCAAGCTTACCTCTTCCAGCAAGCCCTCTCTGCTGACACCTCACCCATACCCCAGTAAAACCCATAGAACTCACCCAGAACAGAGCTCCCTTAGCACTGCCCATATTACAATTTTAATGTTTAGTTTGTCAGACTCTCACATGAAATTGCAAATTTCATGAGGGCAGGATCCCTGTCCCATTGAGATCTGTATCTCCACTGCCTCAAATAATTTGTCATGAAAATTAAAGATCAATGCTTTTGAGGCTATTAAAAATATAGTCTTTTATAAAAATAGGGTTTAAATTTTTAAATTTCCATCAATATTAAACTTGAAATAGAGGCACTTTAAAAACAATTTATCATGTTTCTAAATAGGGACATTATAAATAATTTTTACAAGGAATTATTTAATAGTAAAACAATGGTCCTTTATCATTAGCAATATATTTGGATATTTTCTTAAAAGTTTGGTTTAAAAAGCCTATAAACGACCTCAATGAATCAGGAGGCAGATAGAGATTGGGACAACCACAACTAGCATATTAATAATATTATCTCTTTAACAAAGTGATTACTAGAGAAAAATATCCAAGGAATTCAGTTTGAAATAAAAATATTTGAATTTATACTTCGCATAGGGGAAGGAGAAAAAAGGGGAAGTTCTGAATGATTCTGATAAATGGATAGAGGAAAAATCATGTGTTAAATCTTACGCAGGCTGGGATGGCAATAATGTCACTTTGCAAAAGAAGTCAATGAAAATGTCATAGATAATAAACATAAAATCTGTCAATCTGAATAGTAACAATCATTAAAGATTTATGAAGCAATGTCATTGCATTATAAAATTCTAGGAATTATGTCTATGGGAGACAGATTCTTAGAGTGGTAAGAAAATTGCAGGAGAATATTAGGATAATTTCAAGAAGCTTTATAGACAAATTGCCTGAAGTGATCTATCTGGACAGGGGCCTTGAGAAAAGCAATTGCACTGCAAGAACTAGATGTGAGATAACTCTGAGGCAGCCACTGGCTAATAGATCACTTTAAAACCTAAAACATCAGAACCGTAAAAATACACAAAGATACAGCCCCATGCCAGGCATTTGAACTGGTGCTGTTTATACAGCAGGCGCTTGTCACTGTTTTCCCAGGGCAGAAATCATAGTGGATTTGCCCTGATCCATCCCACTTCTTCTTGAATTCCTTACAAGCAAAGATTTAGGAGACGAATATCCAAGATTAAGGGGGTGATGTGCAGTCATGAAAGAGTGGAAAACTGCCCAGCGTAAGCCAGGATCAAACTTGGGAACTCCTCTCCTCCAGGAAATATCTGTGAGGTGGGGGGTGGGACAGCACAAGACCTAGGCCCCCAAGCCAGCTTTGATCTGATCTCAGGGGGAGATGACTCATTCCTTTGATGTCCAGGGAGAGCCTCTGATTGCAAGTCCTGTTTGAGGAGGTCAAATACAAAAGAGGCAAATCCACAAACTTCTTGGCAGACAGGGGCTGGCAAGAACAATCTGTAATTGATATAATAACACATTAATAGTAATAATAATTACTGCCCCTTATCTGTGTTGTAGGTTAGGTAAGTGAACAGCTTTGTCGGAATCATTTATAGTTATCCTTTGTCATACAGTAGGAACAAGAAAGGAAATATTTGTCTTCTTTGACTTTAAAAAGTGTATGGAGGCCGGACGCGGTGGCTCATGCCTGTAATTCTAGCACTCTGGGAGGCCGAGGTGGGAGGATCGCTCAAGGTCAGGAGTTCAAAACCAGCCTGAGCAAGAGTGAGACCCCGTCTCTACTAAAAACAGAAAGAAATTAATTGGACAACTAAAAATATATAGAAAAAATTAGCCGGGCATAGTGGCGCATGCCTGTAGTCCCAGCTACTCGGGAGGCTGAGGCAGAAGGATTGCTTGAGCCCAGGAGTTAGAGGTTGTTGTGAGCTAGGCTGACGCCACGGCACTCTAGCCCGGGCAGAGTGAGACTCTGTCTCAAAAAAATAAATAAATAAAAAATAAAACATAAAAGAAAAAAAAAAAGCGTATGATTTCCTTTCTCCTGAAGACTTAAAACTCTAAGTGTATATCTAAAAAATATGTATCTTACACAGGGATCAGCAAACTATTTGTGTAAAGGTCTAGATAATAAATATTTTAGGCTTTGCAGGCCATATGTTTTCTTTTCTTTTTTTTTTTTTTTTGAGACAGAGTCTCACTCTGTTGCCCTGAGTGGAGTGCCGTGGCCGTCAGCCTAGCTCACAGCAACCTAAAATTCCTGGGCTCAAGGAGTCCTCCTGCCTCAGCCTCCCAAGGAGCTGGGACTATAGGCTCACACTACGCCCGGCTAATTTTTACATTTTTATTAGAGACTGGGTCTCGCTCTTGCTCAGGCTGGTCTTGAACTCCTGACCTCAAGCGATCCTCCCGCCTCAGCCTCCCAGAGTGCTAGGATTATAGGCGTGAGCCACCACGCCCGGCCAACAGGCCATATGTTCTCTGCTGTAACTATACAACTCTTCCATCCTAATGTATGAAAATATGTAAATGATGGTGGTGGTTGTGTTACAATAAAACTTTATTTATAAAAGTATGCAGTGGGCTGGACTTGGCCATTGTTTTGCCAACCCCTGATTTAAAACCCTGTTTGAAAAGTAACAAGTAACACACTCTAACATACAGCATTCTTTCATGCATATTAGGCAAAGACAAACTAGATCAAGATGACACAAGTATTTGAGAAGACATACTTGAACGTGAGAATTAAGCATGGTGACGGTGATAGTGCAGGGGAAGAGTGCCAGGCTCTAGTCCAAATACTTCATAAATATTATCTCTTCTATTTATTTATTTTATTTATTTATTTATTTATTGTTGAGACAGAGTTTCACTCTGTTGCCGCGGCATCAGCCTAGCTCACAGCAACCTCAAACTCCTGGGCTCAAGTGATCCTCCTGCCTCAGCCTCCCAAGTAGCTGGGACTACAGGCATGTGCCACCTAATGCCCGGCTAATTTTTTCTATATATTTTTTAGTTGTCCAGCTAATTTTCTTTCTATTTTTAGTAGAGACGGGATCTCACTCTTGCTCAGGCTGGTCTCGAACTCCTGAGCTCAAACGATCCACCCGCCCCAGCCTCCCAGAGTGATAGGATTACAGGGGTGAGCCACCAAGCCTGGATGACAAATATCATCTCTTTTAATTCCTAAAACAATCCTATGCTATTATTATCCCCATTTTACAGATAAGGGAATTAAGGCATGAGAGGTTAAGTAGCTTGTCCAAGCTCACAAAGCTGTTAGTCAGGGGAAGACAAAATGTTAAATTAGACTCACAAAAATATCACACTTCAGGAGGCCAAGGCAAGAGGACTGCTTGAGGCCAGGAGTTCAGGACCAGCAGGGGCAAGAGAGCAAGATGTCATCTCTACAAAAAAATTTTTTAAAAATTAGCTGGGTGTGGTGGTGCATGCTTGCAGTCCTAGTTACTCAGGAAGGTGAGGTGGGAGGATTGCTTGAGCCTAGGAGTTTGAGGCTGCAGTGAGCCATGATGATGCCACTGCACTCCAGCCTGGGTGACAGAGCAAGACTCTGTCTCTAAAAGAAAGAAAGAAAGAAATATTATTAATATCAGGAGACAGGATTAACATTCTCCTTATGCCACTAACTAGCCACACAAACTGGTACGCAAAGTCTGCATTTGAAAGTGCTTTGTCACCTCTGCTCACTCTCACGAAAATGTCAGTTATCAGTACTCAGTTACATATCAAATATATATAGGTTACTAATTATGATGTAGAGGGATATGAAGACACAGACCAATTGATTTGTTATTTTTTTAAATATGAAAATCAGCAAGCAAAATAGTGACCAAAGGATGCTCACTAGAAGTAAAATTCACTAATGATCAGTGTGACCATCTCATCCCTCCAGAATTCAGACAAACAAAAAACCTGCTGCTTCACTGCCCTGGCCTTTATGATGATTTTTCATATATATGAATTATGATACTAACAAAAATTGTTTTACACACTAGAAGCCCAAGATTAAGGAAAGCAAATTCACCTGTCTACAGTCACATTACAAACCAGTTCCCCTAACTCGTTACAATGCCTCATAACAATGAAGCAACCCAACGGGAGAAGAAGGGTAGAAAGAGTCATAAATAGGCTTCTCATTTTACTTGCATAAGTATTTTCTAAATACTTAATAGTATCCCATTTATTTATATTATGGGGAATGAATGGTCAGTATACTCGAAATTTTGGGTAGGTAAAGCTAATCTCATTCTAAAAACCACACATTTTAATCATTCTTTCATTCAATCAATATATCCTTTCATATCAATATCTACATTTGTTATATACCATCGTAGTCCAGATTTAAATCACTCCCATCTCTCAGGACAGTAATAATTATTATGAATGATACCAGTTCTGGACGATGCTATTAGCAGCTATAAACACAGAAGATTCTATGTTGAATCACTTAGGAAACCTTCAATCATAAATACCAGAAAACCCAATTCAAACCGGCTTAACCAATAAAGGAATGTATAGGTTCTCATAACTGAAAGTCCAGAAGTAAAGCCGGTTTCAGTGTCAGTTTAAACTAGCAGATCCAGCTCAGTTTCTCCAGGATTCTCTTGGCTCTGCCCACCGCTGTGTGGCAATTTCAGCCTCATGCTGACACCGAGGTGGTTGCAAGTATCACATACAGAAGATACTGTTGTCTTTCTCTAGCTCTCTGGAATATGAGAAACTTTCCCCCAGAATCCTCCAGAACATGTCATCTTGCATCTCATTAGACCAAAGTATATCAGATGTCTATTCCTGAACCAACCCCTGAGGTCAGAGCAATGCCATGTGCATAACTGGCTTTGGTCTGATTTTCTGAACAAATCACTAGCACAGGGTGTTACATCATTAAATTTGGCTTGAGTAAAGCATGGGCTACCTTTGAGCTGGGATTAATCTAAACCTTACAGTTACCAAACAACAGAAGAAGGTGAAATGGATCGGGGAAAAGCGTTTGTCTTTGTGTTCAGCTGAGCAACCTCTGAAGCTCCTTCCTATGTTTGGAATAAAAATCTGGACTTATTATTTTCCCCAGATTATAAATCCTGGTGAAAGACAGGCTCTATTTCCCACTGTGGAGACTAAAAATGCCAGATTCACCACTGTTTGGGCTGTTCTGCAGCTCGAGTGTGGGTAAGTGACCAAGACTTAGCTAACTAGAACACTACCCGGCCCTCAAAACACCCCAGATAGTGAATCAGGAGCAAGTGACCCAAGTAAGTAGGGCCAGAATAGAATCAGAATGGTCTGCCTGGCAGGGGTCTTTCATCATGGCTAATTGACCATAGACTTTCTAGGACCAAGGCATTAAAGAGCCCACTCAGGCCTGAAAAACAGAGGCATGGACTGGAGCCACTGGGATAGAGATTCTCAATTTCAAGACCTGAATTAAATCACAGACTCAGAGTCTCTTGAAAAAAGAGAAGCCAGGTGTCCTTAAAGCACGCTATAATAAGATCACAAATATATGTTGTAAATCCTCATCCTGATCTTTCCTCAAAATCACTAATCAAGGTAAACATGTACTGGAGAAACGGAAATACCTAGATCTTGGAAGGATTATTGAAAACTGGGCTCATTACTAATGCTAATTACTGTGAACCCAGAATGCCACCGTTGTCTACCAGCCAGAGAAGGGATTTATGGTGAGTAAGGTAATAAATTAAGTTTTGACTCAAGGAGTCCCCAAATCTGTTTATTTCCCCAGTTCATAAGGGTGTAAGTGGAACAGATACACATGACAAAGAGCAAATCCCCGTACTGGCTCTCTACTCCATGGAGAGGGACAGCCAAGTGTAAACTCAAGGACCTCTTCATATACAAAGTGACACATCACACGTGATACCACAGTCCTAAGAGAATTTCAGAGATTAATAGGCCTGAAAGATCCAGAAGTGATTGTTATCACATCCCCATTGAACTCTCTAGTTTGGATAGGGAAGAAAATCAGATGGGTCTTGGGGAACGACAGTGTATTATCATAAACATAATCAGTTACATCTGCTGTTCCAGGTGGCTTCACTGGACATGAGCAAGTATACAGAGACCTTGGCACTTGATCTGCATGTATGCATTTGCCAAAGTTTGTTTTCTCTATTCCAACACACAAAAAACAGCAGAAGCAGATTGTTCACTCATTTGTTTGTTTGTTTTACCTGGCAAGGACAACAGTACATCTTTCCCTAACCTCAGTACTAGGTCACCTGTCTGGTGCTGTGCTAGGAGTCTTGATCATCTCACAGGACATCAAGCTGATAGAATCCAGCGGGCTGAAGTAGCAGATGTCCAGGAAGCCCGACTAAGGCAATTCACACCAAAGGGTGGAAGATAGATCTCACAAAGCTACAGCAGATTTGGGGCAGAGGTGGGGGAAGGTGTTTAATGATCTGGTGTACACAGGGCTTTCTCTCCAAAATGAAGAGCAAGTTGCTGTACTTTGTATGCCCTATCACTAGGAATCAGGTGCAATGTTTATGGGCATGTACAGGATTTTAGACCTGTATAATACATTCGGGTGTGCCAGCTGACTCAATGGGTGACTCAATTGACTCTCAGCTTTGACTATGAGAAAGTCCAGACCTGGTCCAGGCTGCAGTGCAAGCAACTCTGCCACTTGGTGTTTGTGATCCAACCGATCCAATGGGGTCTAAAGGATCTCTGGCCAACTGGGATACGGCAAGAAGTCTGTGGCAGGCCCTGACGGGAGAAATAAAGTATACAACCTAAGGGTTCTAAGGGAAGTTAAGACCTCTCAGCAAATATTAATAACAAACCTTTACAGAACCAGCTCTTGAGTTGCTATGCTTCAAGCCAGCATGACATAGTGATTGAGAACTTGAGCTGATACCAGGCTACCTGGATTTGAATCTCATCTCTACCACTTAGTAGCTGGGAGGCTTTGGACCATATCCTATTTTTCTTTTTCCTCGGTTCCTCTCCTGAGAAACTGGCTTCATTGTAGAGGTTTCTTGGGAGGTTTAATGTGCTAATGCATGAAAAGTCCTTGGCATGGTGTCTGGCACATGTGAGTGCTTAATAAATACAGACTGAACATCTCTTATCTGAAATGCTTGGGATCAGAAATGTTTCAGAGTTCAGATTTTTTTTTTTTTTGGAGTTTGGAATATTTGCACATACATAATGAGATATGTAGAGATGGGATCCAAATCTAGATACAGAATTCATTTATGTTTCATATACATCTTATAAAATAGCCTGAAGGTAATTTTGTATGGTATTTTAAACAACTTTGTGCAGGAAACAAAGTTTTGACTGTGTTTTGACTGATACCCACCACATGAGGGCAGATGTGGAATTTTCCACTTGTGGGCATCATGTCGGTGCTTAGAAAGTTTTGGATTTTGAAGCATTTTGGAATTCGGTTTTTCAGGGTAGGGATGCTCAACCTGTATTAGTTATTAGATGCAGACTGTTGAACAAGCATGAATCACGCCACAAGTAAAATCTTAATTCTGTGTGTTTCCCCTCACTGTTCTCACCCCTCTTCCGTGGAGGCAGTCTTCTCATGAGCCTGGTTGAAACTTTAGCAGGTCCCAAAACTCTTCTACTCATTCCTAGGGACAGATTAGTCATATTAAGTCACATGCAGTTTCAATTTGGTAGAATGTTGGAATGTTGAACTTGACAATGTTAAATCTTCTCCCTTCCCCAACTTTCTGGCTGGGAGCCTGCAGGGGGAGAGAGTGCTGTGGCCCCATGGCCCTCCTCTCTCCCTGCTTCTGTTTCCCCTAACCTGCCAGTTGCTGGTGCAGTCCCACCAGGTGAAGCAGCAGCAGGTACTGGAGACAGGTAAGGGTCTAGCCCAGCTCTAACTTGGCTGGTGGCTTCACATTGAGCTCAGGACTGGCAGATATATGAGGTGGCTCTCTCTCATGCATGTTTTGCTGAGCTCTTCAGAGGTTTTTTTCTGCATTCTTTTCTCCCCCATTTCCTTTAACTACAAAGGATGCACCTATTCTGGGTGGTCTCCTGTGAATTCTTCTTTAATCCCTGGACATGCTGTGGTCCACTCCAGCCTCTGTCTGCAGGTGGCCTATTCAATAAGATGCAAATGAATCACATCACTGTTCTCTCTCTCCCAGTCAATCCTGAGTGGTCCTTGGGAAACACTCCCTACTTACACTGGTTCCCAGTGTCGTAGCACTGGTTCTGCCACCAAAGCAGGTATTCACCCTTCTCTTACCCTCTGGATTTCCTAGGGAAGAGTCGGACACAGCCCATGGCTGCCTTAGCCATCCCAGATATAGTTTAGGTACCAGGTCTCTATATTTCCCACCTACCAGGAACACATTTCAAAACTCTTCCAGTGACCACTGCAGTCTTCCTCATGAGGCATGTGGTTAGAATTGAGGTCAGCAAACGTTTTCTGAAAAGAGCCAGGTAGTAAATATTTTAGGCTTTCAGGGCTCTAGGTCTCTGTCACAACTATTCAACTCTGCCACTGTAGCTTGAAAGCAGCCAGAGACAACCTGTAAATGAATTAGCCTGGTAGTGTCCCAATAAATGTTTATTTATGAAAACAGGCTGTGACCAGATTTGGCCTGCAGGCCAAAAGCTTGCTGGTCCCTTACTTTACTGCCCAAGTAGTAGAGGTTGTGAAGCCCCTACAGGCAACTGCTTTATCCAAACCTCACTCCTTGTTGATCTCCTTACACCAAATTCTCTTTGTCCTCTAACCACTTTTATCATCTCAACATGGCGAGGGGTGGGAAAGAGTTGTGAAACACTTTCTGAGACATTTCCCTTAAAAATCTAGATATGTGACCAGGCATGGGGGCTCACACCTAGACTCCCAACACTTTGGGAGGCTGAGGTAAGAGGATCACTCAAGGCCAGCCTGGGCAACATGGCAACACCCTATCACTACAAAAATTTGAAGATTATTCTGCACTGTATCCTATTATTTAAAAATGTATTTAAAAAAAGAAAAAAGTTTTTTTAAATTTAAAAATTAGACAGCATGACGGTGCATACCTGTAGTCCTAGCTGTTCGGGAGGCTGCAGTGGGAAGGCTGCTTGAGCCCAGGAGTTTGAGGATACAGCGAGCTATGATGATGCCACAGCACTCTAGCCTGGGCAACAGAGCGAGATCTTGGCTCAAAAGGAAAAGAAAAGGAAATCTCAATACGTAGATTTGCCTCATAATCACTCTGTAGCTGATGACAACTTGGCACCTCAACTGGAAACCAGGCAGGAAGAGTTTTAAATGTGTTGAGCTCGAGGAGGCCTGCAGCAGAGTCCAGACGGGGCACATAGCCAAGAGCCGAAAGCTATGCCTTGAAAATCGCCAGGAAGAATGGGCATTGTCCCTTCCTCAAAAAGGCGTAGACATTTTCCTCCATTCTGTCACACACTGTCTTGCTTTCTTAAGCAGAGTACGTGGCACACACTCTCCAGTTCCTTGTTAACTGGGCTCTGACACGTGGAGCAGCCTTGTTGTGACTTGCTGTGAAACCGATGTCACCGGAAGTTATGGAGGTGCCTGGAACTCGCTTCCCTTAAACAGAATGGCCTGACAGCTTTGCCGTTGTGTGTTGTTGCATCTGCTTGCTACGGATTTCTGTCTTCTCCTTTGCCATCAATCTGTCAGCCGTCACCTCGTCGCTGTAGGTTTGCCTATCTTTGGCAGCCTCCTTCACTATGTTTCTACTTTTCATGCACTTGGATTTAAAAACACAACAAATCAAAAACCAAACACTCAAGGTGTTTGAAGTACCAGTAAGTACACTAGAAGTAAGTACTGAGTGGCCATTCGCCCAGTGGGTAGCATGCATGATCTTAATGCATAGACACCCAGACATCTACTTTGGCTGCTTACACGCGGAAATATTTATTCATTCACTCATCATTCACTTATTTTTTTGCTTGAATTCAGGGGTCCAGCCATAGTGCTGATATACTGCCAAAATATAACCTTTATTTTAGATGGGGTTGGGATCCCTTTTTAATCTTCTAGTTTAGAATTCACATAAATACAGAATTTTGTATAAATGCCTAAATGTGAACTCCATATTTTTAGGACATTTTTTCTTTCCAGATGTGCTTGCCCCCTGTCCTGTCTTCTCCTGGTTAGTGCCCTTTCCCCAGTGTGATGCAGCCTGTGCTAATGACTTCCTGCACGCTTAAACACTCACACCGCCCACACTGCACTCAGAGACTGTCCCTGTATGTGTGGCCGTTAGTCCTTATTCTCACTTACTAGCCATACCTGAGCTCCCTTCCTCCCCTTTCTTCCTGGCTAATAGAATTTATTTGCTCAGATAGTAAGCAAAGATCCCGTGGTCTAAAGGAAAGTCACCCATATTCTAGCCCTAGTGGAGGAATCCTTATTGGTATTCATCCAATCCCTTTCTTCTTTTCACTGGTTTAGGAATGAGCATGGGGCTCAGTTCTGGTCAATAAGAGATAAGGAGACTTGTGTGGAGAAGTTTCTGGAATAGCTTCCTTTCTTGACATAAGGAACAGATCCAGCAGGTACCACCCTATCTCCTAATTCATGCTTTGAAATAGATGCAATGCCTGGAACTATAGCAACTATCTTGTAACCATGAAGTGACAAAGAAATCAAAAAGCCAACATGTTAAGAAAAGTCAAGCAGAGAGAAAGAGCTTTAGTCCTTGGCTGCAGCATTAGAACCAATGCTAGAAACCACTTACTCTAGACTTTTCACTTAATGAGAAAAATATACCCCTTTTTAAGCCACTATCAGTCAGGTTTTCTTTGCTTGCAGTTGTGAGTATTCCTACTTGATAAAGAATTTGATGTTTTGAAGTGGGCTGCTATAAGGAACAGACACTAAAATATTAATTGGCTGAGTAGGAGAAGCCGGAAAGAAGGCAGTGAGAATAAAATACTCCAGGTCAGTAATTTGGTAATAGCAAAATATTTAGCCAAAATGTGACCAGTTCTACACGCTGTGTTGTTGGGAGAAATGGTATGAAATTTCAGAATGTTGATGTTTTGATTAATTGTTATGGCTCTTAGCAAAGTCCAAAAGACAGCTACAGCAAAGATTAATGATTTTCCTCTTATATCCATTCAGGCCTTATTCCCTTTAAAAATAAAAGTTTGCTGAGCTCCAGCAAGACACATGGCCACCCAGTTTGAAAACAGATTTCCTAGCCTGCCCTGGGGTGACCATGTGACTAAGCTCTGACCAATAGGATGTGAGTGAGCATAAAATATGCAACTTCCAGACACATCCTAAAAAGGAAACTGTGTGCCTTCTACTTCCTCTTTCCCCATCCTGCTGGCTAGGAAATCACCGCAAGTGGCACAGTCACCCTGGAGTCCACATATTGAGGACGGCCGAACCATCTCACCAGCCCTCCGGGACTGCTCATTTCTGGAGTGTTAGCTGAAAGAGAAATAAACTTTCTAAAACACTGTATTTTTGTTGGGAGAGAAGGGGTCTCCTTGTTATAGCAGCTTAGCCTATTCCCTAACTTATCAAGAGAGGAGACCTTAACTTAGACATACCTGGCTTGAGAGTTACGTAGAGGAAAAAATCAGCTTTACTAAATGTGAAAATTTTCCAATCTAAGTTAACAGAAAGTCTCATAATTTTAAGCTTGGCCAGGTTAATGAAGGCAATTTCCCCCCAGTACAAGGGGAACTCTACCACCTAGAGACTGGGCATCTAGGCACCAAAGATGAGATTAAGGCACCTCCCCATGTAAATTTTCTCTATCAAATTGTCTCCTGCAATGGCCACTTGGCTAAGGGAGAAGGGACTGGATAGTGCACAGGGGCCAGCAGCTTGGAGCAAGAATTCTTAGGCTTAAAGCCCATTTCTCCAAAAATCTTTGGATGTGGTTACTTACACATGAAATTGTTCACAAGGAAATAGACTGAAAACATACCATTTTGAGGGAAATATGTTGAAAACACAAAGCCACAAACCTGGTAAGACCAGCCTGGGACTTCTCAACCCCTAAGGCAGTAATTCTCCACCTTGGCTTCACATTGGAATCACCTAGGGAGCTTTAAAAAGTACTGCCACCTGGAGCCTTGAGACTCACCTATAACAAGTCTGAGGTGTGACTTGGTGGCAAGCTTTTTAATTCTTATGTACAGTCAAGCTTGAGAACCACCACCTCAAAGCAACTGCTAGACCTCAAAACTGTTTTCACAGAAAGAAGACTGTAAAATCTGTGCGTTCCAGGGTAAGTGTATCCTCCCTAATTAGTGCAGGCAGGAGAATGGTGCAGGGAGAATCTCCCAAGAGCAGAACTAGGGGTTTCCAGATCAACTAAGCATGGAAATAACACCATACCGGGCCAGGGAGTCAGCAGCATTCCTGCCCAGCAGGTTTGATGTGTGATATGGACCAATGACTACTGGGTTTCCCTCACTCTCCCTTTCCCAAATGGGAGTTTTTAATGCACCTTTTCAGTCCCTTTTACACCATCGTATTTGGAAGTTTGGGGACTTATCTTTTAGGTATATGTCACAAGATCATGAGAAAGCGTATGTCAAGTTGATGGAAAAGACGCACACCCAGGGCTTCAAGCTGACAGGTCTAGATCAAGGTTTGGGTCTGTGTCCTCTGTGAGCACAAAAATGGGGAGGTAGCTGGTAGTTGCAGTGAGTTCAACAGAGAGGTCTTGCACAGGATCCAGCAGAGAGAGAAAAATTGATGATACAACAGAGAAAGGAGAGATATTGAGCAGGAAAGAAAGGCTGGGATGTAGTGCACAAGTAGAGGGACAAACCCTTAGACAGGAGCACAGATAGTTCACTTACAGTGACAGGAGAGAAAGCAGAGTCTCTCCAGAGGCTGGTGTGTAGGTGGATGTGGTGGTGGGAGTCTGAGGATGTTCTCTGAGTGCTTCTAATTTCTCGGTGAAATGGAAGCAAATCATATGAAAGTGAGAGTAGAGGCGGTGTTGAAAGTATGAGGAGAGAGGAAAAGGTGTAAAATAGTTGTCTGGAGGAAAGAAAGACGGACTGACTAGAGGAAATGCGGTATGACTGCTGCACTTCATGACGGGCCCACTTGAGATTCACTGTCGTGAACGCTCACGAAGAATCAGGAATCCCAATCAAAATACCAACTGGGTTTGTTTGTTCTCCAAAATCAACGAGCTGAAATATATAAGGAAATGCAAAGGAACTATAGAATAGCCAAGATAATCTTGAAGAAGAGCAAAGTTGGAGGGCTTACATTTCCTAACTTCAAAACTTCCTATAAAGTCACAGCAATGAAGACAGTGTGGTATTAGTGATAAAGGGAACAGAATAAGGAGTTTAGAAACATGTCCACAGGCTGGGCGGCGCCGTGGCTCACACCTCTAATCCTAGCACTCTGGCAGGCCAAGGCGGAGGACTGCTTGAGGGCAGGAGCTTGAGACCAGCCTGAGAAAGAGGTAGACCCCGTTTCTACTAAAAATAGAAAAAATTAGCCAGGCAACTAAAAATAGAAACAAAAAATTAGCGGGCATGGTGGTAAGCACCTGTAATCTCAGCTACTCAGGAAGCTGAGGCAGGAGGATCACTTGGAGGCAGGAGGATCACTTGAAGGCAGGAGTTTGAGGTTGCTGGGAGCTAGGTTGCTGAGTGCTGACACCACAGCACTCACTCTAGCCAGAGCAACAAAACAAGACTCTGTCTCAAAAACAAAAGAAGAAAGAAAGAAAGAAAGAAATATGCCCACATGCCCACACGCATGGCAGCCACTTAATTTTTGACAAAGATGCCAATGCAATTCAATGGGGGTGAGAAGAGAAGAAAGCTTTTCAACAAAGGGGGATACAACAACTTTTAAAAAACGAACCTTGAACCCTGTCTCACACATACACAAAAATGCACTTGAGATGGACCACAGACCTCAATATGAGCACTAAAACTGTAAAGCTTCTAGAAGAAATCATAGAGGATATTTTCATGCTCTCAGGACAGGCAGAGATCTCTTACAATACAAAAAGGCTCTGACTATAGAAGAAAAAATTAATAAATTTTACTTCATAATAATTAAAAACTTCTGAGAACTCCTGCCTCTAGTCATGAGGTAGTAACAGGGTCCAAAGTTACCCTTCTACTATGAAGAAAAAAAACCCAAAAAACTGGCAAACATATAGGAAACGGTAATTTTCAGACATTGGAGAAAATTATTGACAAATATAAGAATTATCCAGCAACTTCTCTGGCCCCTCTCTCGGGACCTGTGAACCTCGCCCGGGAGTGCTCAATAAAGCCCCATTGCTTCCCAAATTCCTCCATCTCTCACCTTCTTTTTGCCGCCACCAACTTTATACATTGACCACACAAGATAAGATTTCCATTAACCTTTTATAACCTCTTACAATTTTTCCCATTCTCTTTCTTCCCAAACTTTCTCTATCAATTCAATTTTATCTATCATTCTTTTGTATCCCTTTGTCAACCTACAGAAAACAGGCAAAGTTAACAAAAACAGAAAGTTTATATTTAAGGACCAAATTTAAGGACTGAAACCAGGAGACATAGCTACAAGTTGTTCTGAATATATGCTCCAATTAGCAGAAGTTATAACTGGGTTTTTAAAGGAAAAAGAAGAGAAAGTTTTTCTTTTCTTTTCTTTTTCTTTTTTTTTGAGAAAGAGTCTCACTCTGTTGCCTGGGCTGGAGTGCCATGGCGTCAGCCTAGCTGACAGTAACCTCAAACTCCTGGGCTCAAGTGATCCTCCTGCCTCATCCCCCCGAGTAGCTGGGACTACAGGCATGCGCCACGACACCTGGGTAATTTTTTCTATTTTTAGTAGAACCTGGGTCTCACTCTTGATCAGGCTGGTCTGGAACTCCTGAGTTCAAGGGATCCTCTCGCCTCGGCCTCCCAGAGTGCTAGGATTTTATAGCTTTAATTTTAAATCTTTAGCCATGAGACAGGTAAAGCTCAGTAGTTTAAAGGATAGTTGGATTAAAAAAATAAAAAAAAGAATTATCCAAGACTTCTCAGGAGAAACTACGCAATCCAGAAAACAATGGAATAACACATTGAAAGTGCCGGGAAGGGGTCAAATCCTGTAAACGTAGAATTCTATACCCATAGAAAATATCTTTTAGAAATAAAAATATAGACTTTTTCAGATAAACAAGATCAGAGAGGTTTCACTGACAGCAGACTGCACTAAAAGAAATATTAAAGAAACTTCTCTATAAAGAAAGAAATTGACAACAGATGGAAACTTGGATCTACACAAAGAGATGAAGAGTACTGGATATGTTAAATCTGTGGGAAAATGTAAAAAGCATTTTCTTATTTTTAAAATGTCTTCAAAAAATGACTAAAGTAAAAACAACACTCATGTATTATAGGCTTATAAAACATTTATGTAGAAGTAAAATACAAGGTAACAATAAGCACAAGGATTGGAGAGGAAGTAGAGGCATATAATAAGGGTCACAAATTATATGTGAAATGGCATAAGTGTATCTGAAAGTGGACTGTGAAGGCCGGGCTTGGTGGCTCACGCCTGTAATCCTAGCACTCTGGGAGGCTGAGGCGGGAGGATCACTCAAGGTCAGGAGTTCGAAACCAGCCTGAGCAAGAGCAAGACCCTGTCTCTACTAAAAATAGAAAGAAATTAATCAGCCAACTAAAAATATATACAAAAAATTAGCTGGGCATGGTGGCGCATGCCTGTAGTCCCAGCTACTCGGGAGGCTGAGGTAGGAGGATCGCTTGAGCCCAGGAGCTCGAGGTTGCTATGAGGTAGGCTGACGCCACAGCACTCTAGCCTGGGCAACAGAGGATTGAGACTCTTTATAAAAAAAAAAAAAAAAAAAAAAAAGTGGACTGTGATAACTTAAAGATGCATATTATAAATCTTAGATTAACCTCTAAAAAAAGATACTCACATAGTAAGTTAAACACCAGAGATCAAATGAAATACTAAAAAAATACTCAACTATGCCAAAAGCAGCCAAACAAGACAAAAATAGTAAAGAGCAGATGGGACAAATAGAAAACAAACAGTAAAATGGTAGGTTTAACTCAACCGTATGAATAACTATATTAAATGTGAATGGTCTAAACAATTGAGTCAAAAGTCTGAGTTGTCAGACTGCATTAAAATACAAGCCCCAACTATATGCTGCTTACAAAAAAATCCACTTAAATATAAAGACACAGATAAGTTAAAAGTAAAAGAATGGAAAAAAATATAACATGAAAAACACTAACCATAAGAAATACAGGCCAGGCGTGGTGGCTCACGCCCGTAATCCTAGCACTCTGGGAGGCCCCAGGTGGGTGGAACCTTACAGCTCAGGAGTTGGAGACCAGCCTGAGCAAGAGGGAGACCTTGTCTCTACCAAAAATAGAAAAAATTAGCCGAACATGGTGGCGCATGCCTGTAGTCCCAGCTACTCGGGAGGTTGAGGCAGAAGAACTGCTTGAGCCCAGGAGTTTGAGGTTGCTGTGAGCTAGACTGACGCCACGGCATTCTAGCCCAGGCAATAGAGTGAGAATCTGTCTCAAAAAAAAAAAAAGAAAGAAAGAAACTTTTCCAAATAAGGGGGCCTATTCATCAAGGAGAAATAATAATGCTAAATTTTTAAGTACCTAGTAACAAAGCTTCAAAATACATGAAGCAACAGAATTGAAAGGAGCAATAAATGTACCATCACAGCAGGAGATATCAAATCTCCTCTCTGAGTAACTGACATAATAAATAGGCAGAGATAGAGAAGACTGAAACAATACTATTAACCAACCTGATTCAAGTGACATTAATAGAACATTCTGCCTAACAATAGCAGACTATACATTATCTTCAAGTGTACATGAAACAATCATCTAGATAGAATATGGGCTGAGCCATAAAACAAGTATCAATAAATTTTTCTTTATTTTTTTTTTTTGTAGGACTCTACTTGATAAATAAATTTTTAAGGCTGGGCGTGATGGCTCACGCCTATAATCCTAGCACTCTGGGAGGCCAGGCAGGAGGATAGCTGAAGCTCAGGAGTTCAAGAACAGCCTGAACAAGAGCAAGACCCCGTCTCTAGTAAAAACAGAAAAAAGTAGCCAGGCGTTGTGGCGTGTGCCTGTAGTCCCAGCTACTCAGGAGGCTGAGGGAGAAAGATTGCTTGAGCCCAGGAGTTTGAGGTTGCTGTGAGCTAGGCTGATGCCATGGCACTCTAGCCAGGGCAACAGAGTGAGACTCTGTCTCAAAAAAAAAAAAAGAAAAAAAAAATTTTAAAACACTGAAATCATACAAACTGTGGTCTCTGACCATAATAGAATTAAATTATTAATCACATAAAGATATTTGAGAAATTCCAGAATATTTGGAATTTAAACAATACACTTCTAAATAATTCATGAGTAAAAGAAGAACTCATTAGGGAAATTACAGAATATTTTGAACTCAATGAAAACACAACATACCAAAATTTGGGAGTAAATTTAAAGTTTTAAATGCTTATATCATCAAAAAAACGGGGTCTCAAATGAATGATCTAAATTTCCACTTTAAGAAACTGGAAAAGAGCAAATCAAATACAAAGCAAGCAGAGGAAAGGAAACAAAGACAAAAATCAATGAGCTAGAAAGATGACAAATAATAGAGCTAATTGATGAAACCAAAAGCTGTTTTTTTGAAAAAAAGCAACAAAATAGATGAATCTCTAACTAGCCTGAACAAGAAAATAAAAAAAAAAGAAAATAGAAATTACCAATTTCAGGAATGAAAGAGGAAACATCACTACAAATGTTAAAAGGGTAATAAGAGGGCCAGGTTTGGGGGATCACCCTTGTAACTCCAGCACTTTGGGAGGCCAACATAGGAGGATCACTTGAGACCAGGAGTTTGAGACCAGACTGGGCAAAAAAGCAAGACCCTGTCTACACAAAAAATTTAAAAATTCGCCAGGTGTGGTGGTGTACGCCTGTAGCCCAGCTACTGGGGAGGCTAAGGCAGGAGGATCACTTGAGCCCAGGAGTTCCAGGCTGCAGTGAGCTATGATGATGCCACTGTACTCCAGCCTGGGTAACAGAGCGAGACCCTGTCTCTAACAATAACAACAAAAAAGGATAGGAAGAGAATATCACGAAAAGTTTTATGCCATTAAATTGACAACCATTGAGTGGGCAAATGTCTGAAAAGATACAAATTATCAAAACTGACTCAAGAAATAGAATACCTGAAGAGCCCTATATCAATTTTAAAAATTAAATTATTAACATAAAGCCTATGCATAAAGGAAACTCCAGGCCCAGGTGGCTTCAAATGAGTCTTAAGAAAGAAACAATATCAATTCTTTCAGAAAATAAGGAAGGAAACACTTCTCAAATAATTTGATGAGGACAAGCTACCCTGACACCAAGACCACTACAATAAAAGGAAACTATAGATCAATATCACTTATGAATATAGAGGGTTAGAGGGTTCTTGACAGAATCTTTAAAAATTGAATCCCATAATATATATTTTTGAAAAGTATTAATAATACCCTATGACCAAGTGGAGTTTATTCCAGAAATGCAAGGCTTAACATTCAAAAAACAATTACTGTGATTCATTATATAAACAGAATAAAATAGAAAAATCATCTCAACGAATAAGGCAACAGCATCTGACAAAATTCAACACCCATTCATGATTGATTGATTGATTGATTGATTTTGAGACAGAGTCTCGCTCTGTTGCCCTGGCTAGAGTGCCGTGGCGTCAGCCTAGCTCACGGCAACCTCAAACTCCTGGGCTCAAGCGATCCTTCTGCCTCAGCCTCCTAAGTAGCTGGGACTACAGGTATGCACCACCATGCCCGGCTAATTTTTTCTATATATTTTTAGTTGGCCAATTAATTTCTTTCTATTTTTAGTAGAGACGGGGTCTCACTCTTGCTCAGGCTGGTTTCGAACTCCTGACCTTGAGTGATTACAGGCGTGAGCCACTGTGCCCGGGTCCATTTCTTGAGCTCCATCTTTTCACTGAGTGCCAGTTCGTCTGCAGAGGTTTGTCAGACCTCACCACCTCAACAATCCATTCAGCTTGTTCTGAATTTAACCCTTTGGCTTCTCCTCATCCCAGAATGTACTTCTGCTTTCTCTCTGAATTACACCCTGGCCGGAGCCCCAGGATCATTTCTAACTCTGCATTCCGCTAGAAATCCCTCCTCCACACACAGTGGTAACTAAAACCTGGTAAAGAACTACTTTGTGTTTCACCTTTTGTCTGCTCCCTTTGTCACTTCCAAGGCCAGGAGAACCAGCCCGCCATCATTGCTTGTACACTGTAACAGGAGGTGTCTGTGGATCACCTTGTGTTTTTTGTGTTCCCTCTAATCCGTTCTATATCCTGTTGCCAGGTATTTCTCAAATATTACTCCTGTGGCTTTCTGTAGCTAGAGAATCAAATCCAAACTTGTTTGCTTGGTCTAAACTTGGGCCCCAGCCTACCTTTTTTTGGTGGTTCTTGTTTTGTTGTTTTAAAATCACTGTTTCCCCCAACTGAAGAGGTACTCCAAACCCTGCGTTTATGCATGAGCTTTGTGTTTTCAGTTATCAGGCCTTTCTTTGCTCCTACACTCTGCTTGGCAGTCTTTCCCTTTGGTGTCTGCTTTTAAAATTCCTTCTTCAAGGCCTGACTCAGAGAGAACCAGACAGCATGAATTTCTTTCCCATCTATGTCTCTTCCATAGCCCTTCATGCATGTAGTGAAGTGCTTTGATAGGACAGCACTTAACACATTTGTATATGTGTTTATTCATTCCACTGTCATGTTAAATTGAATTCCTAGAGGACATTTCATGTTCATCTTTGGATCTCAGCACTAGAATATTGCCTGGCACGTAGGCATTGGATAAGTATTTGTAGAAATCATCATTTTTACCTTAAATTGGCCTCTTTGCTGTGTGATGAACATAGGTCCTTGTTATCAGACTGTTGGTTATCTGAGTCTCTCCAGCTGTGAGTAGTATAAGGAAAAATAAAAAATATCATTAACATGAAAATTGTTAATGAATTGACCACTTAGAAAATTTGTTCATGCCCACACATCACAGCTCAATACTAACTTCTGTCCTTGCATTTCAATTCAAGGCTTGTTATTATCACTCTCATCGCTGATTGATAAAACAGTCACAGTCAGTTGTGAAATGAAATTGCAAATCTTGTGATAGATGCAAGAGTTCATGAAGTTTAGTGAGAGAAAGGTTTGGTAACTGTAAAAAAGTTTCACATGTATATATCTGTGGACACATTGCATCTCACAGACCTCCTAAAGTGAAAAGAAAATTGATGAGGAGGATGATACTATGGGCCCTGCAAAATAGAATACATTTAAATATAAAAAGATAGAGGCCCTTGAAAAGACTGCCAAGTCCCCAGATATTTGTGCAAAATTATGCAGTAAAAGTCAAATAGAGATTGAATTGTCTTATCATCATAAAATTTTTGGAAAAATTTATGCCAAACTCCCTACTTGATTTGCTTTTCTTTTTAAATATATGTATGTAGTTCCATTTGTAACTTAATTTATGCTGCATATAAGAACAGAAATAATCTTTAGTTTCATTTCTCAATAAGGTTTCATTTGTACTTTGTTTTTTTCTGTTTACTGTGAAAATTTGGTTCCTTGGGTAGCTTGCTTTCTTTTTTTCTAAATTAATACATTTCAGGCCGGTCTTGGTGGTTCATGCCTGTAATCCTAGCACTCTGGGAGGCCGAGGTGGGTGGATCGCTCAAGGTCAGGAGTTTGAAACCAGCCTGAGCAAGAGCGAGACCCTGTCTCTACTAAAAATAGAAACAAATTAGTTGGACAACTAAAAATATATAGAAAAGAAATTAGCCGGGCATAGTGGCGCATAATCTGTAGGCCAGCTACTCAGGGGGCTGAGGCAGGAGGATCGCTTGAGCCCAGGAGTCTGAGGTTGCTGTGAGCTAGGCTGATGCCAGAGCACTCTAGCCTGGGCAACACAGTGAGACTCTGTCTCAAAAAAAAAAAAAAACATTTCATTTTTTTAGAGTAGTTTTAGGTTCACAGCAAAATTGAGCAGAAAGTACAGAAAGCTCCCATGTACTCCTGCCCCCACACACGCAAGGCCTTCCCCATTATCAGCATCCCCTACAGGAGAGGTACATTTGTTACAATTGATGAACCTGCATTGACACTTTATCACTCAGTGTCCATAATTTACATTAGGGTTTATGCTTGGTATTATACAGTCTATAGTTTTTGACAACTGTATGATGACTGTATCCACCATTGTAGAGATGCTGCTCGACTTATGATAGTATAGGGTTACCTGCAGTGGGTTATATCCTGATAAACCTATCGTAAGTTGAAAATATTGTAAGTTGAAAATGCATTTAATACACCTACTGAACATCATAGCTTAGCCTGGCCTACCTTAAATGTGCTCAGAACACTTACACGTTATTAGCCTATAGTTGATAAAATCATCTAACACAACGCCTCTTATAATAAAATGTTGAATATCTTGTACAATATACTGAATTCTGTACTGAAAGTGAGAAGCAGAATGGTTGTATGGGTACTCGAAGTGTGATTCCTACTTAATGTGTATTGCTTTTGCTTAGTAAAGTCCATAGTAAGGTTGAAAAATCGTAAGTTTGAACCGCTATAGGTTGGGTTCTATCTGTAGTATACAGAATAATTTCACTGTCCTAAAAATCCTCTGTACTTACTGTCTGTTAATCCCTCCTAACCTCTGGCAACCACTGATCCTTTTACTGTCCCCATAGGTTTGCCTTCTCCACAGTGTCATATAGTTGGACTATACATTTTGTAGTCTTTTCGGTTTGGCCTTTTTCACTTGGTAATATGCATGTATGTTTCCTCCATGTCTTTTCGTGGCTCGATAGCTCACTTGTTTTTAGCACCGAATCATACTCTATTGTTTAGATATACCACAGTTTATCCAGTGACCTACTGAAGGACATCTGTGTTGCTTCCAAGTTTTGCCAATTATAAGTAAAACTGCTATGACCATCCTTGTGTAGGTTTTTGTGTGGATAAGTTTTCAATTCATCTGGGTAAGTACCAAGGAGTACAATTGCTGGTCGTATGGTAAGAGTTATGTTTAGTTTTGTAAGAAACTGCCAAACTGTTTTCCTGAGTTTGGAACCATTTTGTATTCCCACCAGCAGTGAATGAGAGTTCTGTTACTCCATGTCCTCATTATCATTTGGTGTCAGAGTTCTGGATTTTTGGCCATTCTAGTAGGTGTGTAAGGGTATCTCATTTTAATTTGCAATTCCTTAATGACATGTGATGAGAAATTTTTGGATACTTATTTGCTATCTATATCTTTTTTGGTGAGGTGTCTTGAGATGTCTATTCAGGTCTTTTGCCTGTTTTTTTTTTTTTTTTTTTTTTTTTTTAGAGACTAGGTCTTGCTGTTGCCTGGGCTGGAGTGCAGAGGCTATTCATAGGCGCAATCATAGCACATGCACTACAGCCGTGAACTCCTGGGCTCAGGTGATCCTCCTGCCTCAGCCTCCTGAGTAGCTGGGACTACAGGGATGTACCACTGCACCTAGCTTGCTCATTTTTAAATCAGATTGTTTTCTTGAGTTTTAAGAGTTCTTTGTATATTTTGGTAAACAGTCCTTTATCAGATACGTCTTTTGCAAGTATTTTCTCCCTGTTGGTGACTTGTTTTTTCATTCTTTTTTTTTTTTTTTTTTTTTTTTGAGACAGAGTCTCACTCTGTTGCCCAAGCTAGAGTGAGTGCCGTGGCGTCAGCCTAGCTCACAGCAACCTCAAACTCCTGGGCTCAAGCGATCCTTCTGCCTCAGCCTCCCGAGTGGCTG
>CAUYMX010038210.1:0-34516 GCA_963573855.1 Lepilemur septentrionalis | reverse complement strand
AGTCCTAGTGGTGGGGGAAGGAATCTGCCCGACACACCATATCACACTGCAGCGGCTGGGCTGTGGACCCCAACAATGGCAACCACCCACCCGCAGAGCACTAGCACTAGGGGCAACTGTTCAGGAGATGGCAGGTGACATATTGGGGAGCTGGGTCATCAGGATGCCTCAGTGTCTCTTTTATGTCACATTCTCCCAGTCTCATGCCTGTCCAGCAGGAGCTTTCACTCTTATTGACCCACCCTGGGTTGGCCTATTCTCCTGAAGTGGTTCAGATTAGAGTCCCCTACTTAGCGACCACCTCCATAGGTCTGGATCTGCTGGGTGCTAGAGGCAAGTTACCTGTCTCCTAACTACCTCCCACAGTAGCTCATACCGGATCCCTCCCCACTTAATGTAGTCCTGGCACAGAGCTCCAGGGAGTTCAAGATGCTTCCCACTAGTTTTTGTCTCCTCTCCACAAAACTCCACGTCTCCTGCCGCAATTTTACACCAACTTCAGGCAGGTCCCTGTCTGAGTGGGTGTGGGGGTCAGTGGGGAAGCAAGAAGTTCTCCGGTGGATCTCATCCCACTTCACTCGCTGGCCCGGTGGGCCCAGCGGTCACACGCTTTATGCTCTATTGTTGGTTTTTTTTTTTTTTTTTGCACTCTCTAGAGATCGGGATCCTATCTCCTGTTCATCTTTTTTTCTTCCTGTTTTGTGTGTCCCACGCTGATTCTCTGCTGATGCACAATGCTGTTCTTGCAGGGGAGCGATCCACTCATGTGTAGGAGACCGAGATCTATGCCTCTTTCTCTGGGAGCAGGAATCCAGGAGGTTACCTTTACTCCACCATTTTTTACCACTTTCCAATATTACTTTTTTTTTATTTCAACATATTATGGGGGTACAAATGTTTGGGTTATGTATATTGCCCTTGCCCCACCCAAGTCAGAGCTTCAAGCGTGTACATCCTGCAGACAGTGCACACCGCACCCATTACGTGTGTATATACCCGTCCCCTACTCCCCCCGTCCATCTGCCCAACATCCAATGAATGCCATTACTATATGTGCACTTAAGTGCTGATCAGTTAAAACCAATTTGATGGCGAGTACATATGGTGCTTGTTTTTCCATTCTTGGCATACTTCACTTAGTAGAATGGATTCCAGCTCTATCCAGGAAAATACAAGAGGTCCTATATCACTATTATTTTTTGTGGCTGAGTAGAATGCCAAGGTGTACATATACCACGTTTTATTGATCCACTCATGTATTGATTGGCACTTGGGTTGTTTCCACATCTTTGCAAATGTGAATTGTGCTGTAATACATTCGAATACAGGTGTCTTTTTGATAAAATGACTCCTTTTCCCTTGGGTTAACGCCCAGTAGTGCGATTGCTGGCAATTTCATCTCCAATATTGGAGGTTGGGTCTGGTGGGAGGTGCTTGGATTGTGTGGGCAGATCAATCATGAATGGCTTGCAGACATTATTATGGGAGTGAGTTCTCAATTTTTGTTCCTATGAGAACAGTTGAAAAGAGCGTGGCACCTCACCCCACCTTGCTTCCTGTCTCACCACGTGCTCTCTGCACACGCTGGCTCCCCTTTACCTTCTGCCATGAGTGGAAACAGTCTGAGGCCCTCATCAGAAGCAGATATTAGTGCCACGCTTCTTGTGTAACTTGAAGAATGAGAAGCCAAATAAATCTTTACTTTTTTTTACAAACTACCCAGCCTTGGCTTTTCCCTTATAGCAACACAAAAAGACTGAGACAAGCACCATTTTTTTTGAAGAGACTGTCCTTTCAACATTGAATGATCTTGACACCACTGTCAAAAAATCAGTTGACTGATACGTGAAGGTTTATTTTGGGGCTCTCTATTCTATTCCATTGGTTTACTTGTCCATTCTTATGTCAAATACCATACTGTTTTGATTTCTGTAGCTTTGTAGTAAGTTTTTTTTTAGTTAGAAAATGTGAGTGCTCCAATATTATTCTTCTTTTTCAAGATTTTTTGCCTTTTCAGAGATCCTTACAATTTCATATGAATTTGAGGATTAAATTTTCAACTTCTGTGAAAAAGACTTGTGGAAATTTGATCTGGATTGTATATTTATCTGTAGATTGCTTTGGGTAGTATAGGCATCTTAACAGTATTAAGTACTCAAGTACTCTTATCCATGAACATGTGATGTCTTTCCATTTATCTAGACATTCTTTAATTTCTTTCAGCAATGTTTTGTGGTTTTCAGAATATAATATAAGACTTCACCTCCTTGGATAGATTTATTGCTAAATATCTAACTCTTTAAGATGCTATCAATGCTCTTGTAAATTGGATTGTTTTCTTAATTTTCTTTGTGGACTGCTCATAGCTGGCTTATAGACATATAACTGACGTTTGCATGTTGCTCTTGTACACTGCAACTTTGTTATATATCTTTACAAATTCTAGTAGTTTTCTTGTGGATTATTTGAAATTTTCTATATATGTGATCATATCACCTGCAAATAGAAATAATTTTACCACTTTTTTCAAATTTAGATTTTTTATTTCTTTTAATTATCTAATAGCTCTCACTAAAACTATACTATAATGTTGAATGTGGGAATACTTAACTTTTTCCTGATTTAGGGGGAAAGATTTCAGGCTTTCACCATGGAGTATAACGTCAGCTGTGAGTTTCTCATAAACATTCTTTATTGTTTTGAGGTATTTTCTCTGTATTCCTACTTTTCTGAGAGTTTTTTTCATGAAATGGTGTTGAACTTTTCCCAATGCCTTCTCTGCATCAAATCAGATGACCATGTGGGGTTTTTCCTCTTCATTCTATTAATGTGATGTATGACATGATTAATTTACTTTTATTGAACAGTGACACTCTAGCATTCCTGTGCTACACCCCACTTGCTTATGATAAATACTCCTTTAAACATGTTATTTGAGTCAATTTACTAGTATTATTTTAAGAATTTTGGCACTTAGAGAGACCTTTAGAAGCACAGAGGAGCAAACACATTTCCACACTCCTGGCTCCTGGACTCCATTAGGGCAGTGTAAGTGCTAGTTCTCTGCCAAACCAGGATTAGGCTTTACAGCTTCACTGAAGACAATCAAAGGAGAAAACTCAGGAGTAAAAATGGAGAAAGTCAGATATCAGACTAAAATTATTAGAAGCCAGTAGGAAGTAAGAAAGGAAAAAGAAACTAAGAAATCAGAAAAACCATCAAAACAGTTAATTAACCCTTGGTGTGACCATGAGACCGAGAGAATCCTAAAAGAATGGAAATCTTTCAAATTTGAAGAGTTGAGGGAGAAAAATCATGAATGTCTAAAGCAATTGCCCAGCGTCTCAAGCAGAGAAGCATAAAGAGGAGCTGGCAGGAATGTGTCCCAATAGTGAAAAGTCTGCAGGAATTTTACTGAATCACTGATGAGGCCAACTAGAGACCAAGGAGCCAATCCTGCCCCTGTCTTCATGAAGAGACCCTACAGAAGATTCTGGGATTATATATGGAAGGACAACATCTTTTCATGTGCTCCCTGTGCAGATGTGGTCAGCCTTCCAACTCCTAAATTCCAGCCCTTGGTCTATGCCATCGCCATTCCTCCCAGCAGATCCCCCTAGCGGCTGTGAAAGCAACCTCTGAGTCCTGCTGAGGCTTTGCAGAGCCTCCCAGACTCCCTCAATCTACCAGGCTCTGCCTCACTACTCCACCCACATCTACTGTGGTGGAGATCAAGCAATCCCCTGGGAGCTACAAGGCCCCTCCCAAAGCCTGGGGTACTCAAGTGTTCCACCTGAGGACTAGAGCTTACCACAGTCACAAAAGAACATCTCAGCACTTGGCTCTTTCATGTAAACACCAACCATTAACAGGGAAAACAACTCTATAGGTCATCACAGCATCTGCCAACTCACTGAAACAAGGTATGGCTGATTTTTACTCACAGGTACCACCCACAATCTCAGAGATTAATCTGGAGGACAGAATACAATTCACGCCACTGGGGAGAGGTAAATACAGCAGGATAGAGACAACCTGAGGGAACACTGTTTATTAGGAGAGAAACAGATGTTACAGAAAGCTCAGTCTGTGAGAGGGTCTCCCTCTTCCACTGCAGACCTCTGTGCTGATCAGAGAGCTGCTCAGAGTCTGTGTAGAGACATTCCACTGGAGATCAGGTGCAGCAAAGATCTTGTGCCTACCAATAACAGGCTCTGAAACTGATGACATCCTGATTGCTCTGGTACACAGAGCTAGGTCTTCTCCTGAGAAGTAACCTTAGTGTCCTCCCTTCTGGGCTGGGGAGGGAACACACAATCCCCCATGTTGAGCCCTATGACTGGGGTTTGAGCAAGCCCCCTCCCCTGCATGGAAGCCAAACAAAGGGGTACTTCAGACACCACAGGCACAACTTGGGAAGCTTAGCAGGTCCTAGGTGTAGGGGGAGAAAGTTGTGTGTAAGTAGCTCTGGAACACCTACACAGAACCTGGGATGCTGAGAGAAACCCCTGTCTGCATGACTAGGCAACAGCAGTCTCCATGCTGGTGGAACAACCCCAGCTCTGCCCCTGAAAACTCCAGAGCCAGCTCTTAAGCTCTCACTGTCCCTGAGGCTGAGGTTCTGCCCCTGTAGCTTCAGAGCCCCCACCAAACCTGCAACTCCATCCCTGAGACTCTGGAGTTGTTACTGGATCCCAAGAATCCACTACTGAGTGCCCAACACTAGCACTGGGCTGGAAGAACCTCCCTGATGTCCAACACTACACCAAAAACCCCCTAGATCTGACCAGCCGTCACTCCTGGACTTGGTTTGACAGAGTCTTCAGAAATGGTAAACAGATGCCCTGCGTACGTATTAACCCAGATCTGAGAGAAGAGAAGTGAGATGAAAAGAAACCAGCAAAAGAACCCTGGCTACATAAAAAGACAAAATGGTTTGACACCCCCAAGAGAACAAAATGGAGCTGTAGTAGTGGACTCCACCAATAAGGAAATTGCTGAAATGACAGGGACAGAATTCAGAATATGGATGGCAAATAAGATGAATGTAATTGAAGAGAAAGTTGAAAACCAACAAAAAGAAGCCAAAAAATATTTCTGAAAATCAATGAAAAAATGAAAACATCACTAGAGAGCTAGAAAACATTAAAAAAAAGATGTAACAGAACTTAAAGAAATGAAAGAGTCATTCAGGGAATTTCAAAATGCAGTTGAAAGTTTTAACAACAGGCTAAACCAAGGACAAGAAAGAAACTCAGAGCCTGTAGTCAAAGCTCTCAAGATAACCCGGTCATTGGAAGAGTAAGAGAAAAGTATAAAAAAGTCTGCTCAATCACTGAGAGAGACATGGGACTATATAAAGTGTACTACCATTTTAATTATACATACCCCTGACGGTGAGAAAAAAGAGCTAAAAGTTTGGGAGACCTATTTGAGGAAATTATTGACAAAAAATTCCTGAACATTGCCAGAAATTCAGACCTACAGATACAACCTGTATATTGAACATAGGAAAGATTAATAGCAAACAGGTCATCAGCAAGACTTATAGTAATAAACCTGGCCAAAGTCAAAATGAAGGAGAAAATTCTGCAAGCACCAAGACAAAAGCATCATATAACCTATAACACAAAGGAAATACCATCAGGCTAACTGCAGACTTCTCAGTGGAAACCTTACAAACCAGAATAAATTGAAGATGGGGACCCATCTTCAATCACCATAAATTGAACGCATGCCAGCCTAAAATTTTGTATCCTGAAAAACTAAGTTTCACAATAGATGGAGAAATTAAGTCCTTTCCAGACCAAACAAACAAACAAAAACCACTGAGGGAATTTTTCAGGACCACACTTGCCCTACCAAAAATATTCAGACCAGCACTACACACAAATCAGGACAAGAGATACCTACCAGTGTAAATTCACCTAATTCCCCCCCAAACTCACAACTCCTATAAAATGATAGAACAAGAGGTAAAACAAAGCAATAAGAGACTATCCAACATGATAAATGGATGAATGTCCCACATATCAATCATTGTGAACTAACTGAATCTCCTCTCAAAACACATAGGCTGGCTGAATGGAGGAAGAAACACAGCCCAAGTATCTGCTCTCACCAGGAAATACATCTAAGCCACAAGGATGCACACAGACTCATTTTGAAAGGATGTAAAAAATATTCTACACGAATGTAAATCAAAAGAGAGCAGGTGCAGCCATTCTCATATCAGATGAAATTGACTTAAGCCAACAAATGTAAAGAAAGAAAAAAAGGTCATTATAGAATGGTAAAGGGAGCTATCCAACAAAAAGAAATAACAATCCTAACTGTATGTGTGCCCAAAACAGGAGCTCCCAGTTACATAAAGCAAATCTTACTGGAGCTCAGCAAATAAATAAATACTACCATCATAATTGCTGGGGGACTCAACATTCCACTGTTGGAGCTTGATAAATAATCTAAGCAGAAAATAAATAAAGAAATAATAGACTTAAACCGAACACCAAAATAAATCGACAAAATAGATATTTACAGAACATACTACCCCCAAACTACAGAATACACATTCTTCTCAGCAGCACATGGAACATTCTCCAAGATTGATCATATCTTAGGCCACACAACAGGTCTCAACAAATTCAAAAAATTGGCATCGTACCATGTACCTTCTCAGACCATAGTGGAAAACAGTAAAAATTAATCACAAGAAAAACACTCAAATATAGTGAAAGTCATGGAAATTAAACAGACAACCTCCTGCTGAACAAGTATTGGGTCAAGAATAAAATTAAGATAGAAATCAAAAAATTATTTGAGCTGAATTACAAAAAGGATACAAACTATCAAAATCTTTGGGACAGAGAAAAAGCATTCCTCAGCAGAAAATTCATAGCTTTTAATGACTACATCAAAAAGGCAGAAAGATCACAAATTAATAACCTAATGTCATACCTCAAGGAATTATAAAAGTAAGAACAAACCAAAACTAAAGCCAGCAGAAGAAAAGAAATAATGAAAATCAGGGCAGAACTAAATCAATTGGAGAATTAAAAAAATATATATAAAGGATTAACAATACAAAAGGTTGGTTCTCTGAAATGATAAACAAAATTGACAGAACTTTTCCTAGATTAACCAAGAACAGAAGAAAAAGACCCAAATATACTCAATCAGAAGTGAAAAAGATGACACTACACTTGCTACCACAGAAATGCAACACATCATCCATGATACTATATAAATCTCTACACACATAAACTAGAGAATTACAGGAAATGGACAAATTCCTGGAAACACACAACTTCCCAAGACTCAACCAGAGAGAAATAGAACTCCTGAAATACCAATAATAATCAGTCAGATTGAATCAGTAATAATCCCTCCCCCCCAAAAATGCTCTGGACCAGATGGATTCACAGCCAAATTCTAGCAGATCTACCAAAAAACTCTGGTATCCATATTCAGAAATTATTTCATAATGTTGAGAAGGAGGGAATCCTACCCAACTCCTTCTATAAAGCTACACCTTGATACCAAAGCCAGGAAAGGACACAACAAAAAAAGAGAACTACAGACAAATATCTTTTATGAATGTAGATGCAAAAACCCTCAATAAAATACTAGCAGACCAAATTCAACTGCTTATCAAAAACATAATCTACCAGGACCAAATGGGCTTCATCCCTGGGATGCAAGGATGGTTCAACATACATAAATCAGTAAATGTGATTCACCACATAAACAAAAGCAAAAAGAAAGACCATATGACCATCTCAATAAATAGAGAAAAAGCATTTGGCCAAATCTAGCACGCATTCATGATAAAAATCCTCAGCAAACCAGACATAGGAGGAAAATATCTGAACATTATGAAAGCTAAATATATTACAATCTCATAGCCAATCCTACACTGAATTGGGAAAGGTTGAAGGCATTCCCCATAAGAGCAGGAACAAGACAAAGATACCCACTCTCACCACTCCTATTCAATATAATGCTGGAGGTCCTAGACAGCCAGGGAAATTAGGCAAGAATATAAAGAGCATCCAAATCGAGAAAGAGGAGGTCAAACTATTGCTCTATATTGATGACATGATCTTGTATGTAAAAAAACCCCAAAGATTCCACCAAGAGTCTCCTGAAATTTATACATAAATTCAGCAAAGTCTCAGGGTACAAAATAAATGTACATAAATCAGTAGCATTTTTATATACTAATAATAGGTAGGCTGACAGTCAAAACAAAGACTCAACACAAGTCACAATACCTAAAAAGAAAATAAAATACCTAGAAATATACTTAACCAAGAAGGTGAAAGATCTCTACAAGTTGAACTACAAAACTCCGAGGAAAGAAATCACAGAGGATAGAAACAAATGAAAAACATATCAGGTTCATGGATAGATAGAATCATCATTGTTAAAATGTTCATACTACCAAAAGTATGAACTAAAACACAATCCCCAAGTAACCAAAGTTCTACTTCACAGATCTGGAAAAAATAATTGTATGCTTCGTTTGGAACCAGAAAAGAGCCAGAAGAGCCAAAGCAATCTGAATCAAAAACAATAAAACTGGAGACATAACATTACCAGACTTCAAAGTGCACTTCAAGGTATAGTAACCAAAAGAGCATGATACTGGTACAAAAATTGAGATGTAGACCAATGAAACAGAACAGAGAACCTAGACATAAAACCATCTATCTACAAGCAATGGGTCTTTGACAAAGCAGACAACAACATATGCTGGGGGAAAAAGCCCTATTCAATAAATGGTGATGGTAAAATTGGATGGCCACATGCAGAAGAATGAAACAGGACTCCTATCTCTTACTACTCACAAAAATTAATTCAACATGAATAAAAGAATTAGATCTAAGGCATGAAACCATAAAGAATTCTAGAGGAAAATGTAGGAAAAATTCTTCTAAATTTTAGCCTAGCCAAAAAATTTATGGAAAAGACCCCAATGGCAATCATGGTAACCACAAAATTAATAAATAAAATTTGATTAAATAGAAAGCTTCTGTACAGTGAAGAAAACAAACAACATAGGAGATAAACAACCTACAGTACGGGAGAAAATATGCACAAGCTACATATCTTATAATGGACTAATAACCAGAATATACAAAGAAGTCAAACAAATCAGCAAGAGGAAAACAAACAGCCCTACTAAAAAGTGGAGAAAATACATGAAAAGATGCTTCTCAAAAGAAAAAAGACAAATGGCCAATAAACATATGAAAAAATGCTCAATATCACTAATCATCATGGATGTTCAAATTAAAACCACAATGAGATATCTCCTTACTCCAGTTAGAATGGCTTTTATCAAAAAGTCCCAAAACAACAAATGTTGGCATAGATGTGGAAAGATAGGAACATTCTTACACTTTTGGTAGGACTGCAAATTAGCACAATCTCTACAGAAAGTAGATACCTCAAAGAACTAAAATTGACCTAACATTTGATCCAGCAATCCCTCTACTGAGTGTTTACCAACGGTAAAAAAGGACTTTTCATCAAAAAGACAACTACACTCAAATGTTTATAGAAGCACAATTCACAATCACATAAATGTGAAACAACCCAGGTGCCCATCAATACATGAATTGATTAATAAAATATGGTATATATGTCATGGAGTATTACTCAGCCACAAAAATGGTGAACTAATACCTTTTGTAACAACCTGAGTTGAATTGGAGACCAAGTACAGTATCACAAGAATGGAAAAACAAACACCAATGTATTTAATATTAAATTGGAACTCATGTGCACATATGGCAGTAAAATTCTACAGATATTAAGCAGGTGGGGAGGGAGAAGGGCATGGGTAAATTCGCACCTAACAGGTACAATGCACACTATCATAGTGAGGGACACACTTACAATTTTGACTCAAACTGTACAAAAGCAATTCATGTAACAATGTTTGTACCCCCATAATATTCTGAAAATTTAAAAAAATCTACAAAGACAGAGAAGAAAATCTTGAAATTGCAAGACAAAAGTGAATAATCATTTATAAAGAAAATCCAATAGGCTTTCAGCTTATTCTTACAAGAAACAATGGAAGCCAAAGGCAGTGTAATGGTATAGTCAAAGTGCTATAAGAAAAATAATGTCAACCAAGAATCTCATATTCATCAAAACTAATTTTCAAAAAATGGAGACAAAATAGGCAGAACTCAGAGGGTTTTTAAGGCTGTGAAACTATTATGCATGATACTACAATGGTGGAAAGATATCATTATACATTTATCAAAACTCACAGAATTTATAACACCAAGAACAAACCCTAAAATAAACAATGAGCTTCGAGCAACAATGATGTATCAATGTAGGTTCATAAATTGTAACAAAGAGACCACTGTATTGCAGAATGTCAATAGTGAGGGAAGATGTCCATGTGGGGGCACAGATGTATATGAGAACTCTGTACTTTCCAATTTTTCCACAAAGTTAAAACTCCCCTAAAAAATAAAGCTTACTAATTTTAAAAAACAGAGGTAAAATAAAGACATTCAAAGATTTAAAAAAATGTCCAAAAACTATGGATGCTGGCGTAGGTGCCGAGAGAAAGAAACACGTATACCCTGTTGGTGGGACTGCAAATTAGTACAACCTCTGTGGAAAACAGTATGGAGAATCCTGAAAAAACTAAAAGTAGACCTATCATTCAATCCAGCAATTCCACTACTGACTATATACCCAAAGGAAAAGAAGTCATTCTATCAAAAGAACATCTGTACTCAAGTGTTTATTGCAGCACAATTCACAATTGCAAAGATGTGGAATCAATGAAGTACCAATTTATGAGTAGATTAATAAAATCTGATATATGTATATTATGTGACACTACACAGTCATGAAGAAGGATGAATCAAAGCCTTTTACCTAACATGATTATCCATGTGTGATAGAAAAGAATTCATATTCTTCTATTGTTGAATGGTAGAATGTTCTGTATATGTCTGTTAGGTCTATTTGGTCTATAGTTTTGTTCTAGCCTACAGTTTCCTTTTAAATTTTCTGTCTGGGTGTTCTATTCATTATAGAAACCGGGTTTTTGAATCTCCTACATTACTTCATTGCTGTCTATTTTTCACATCAAGTCTGTCAATGTTTGATTCATATATTTGGTGCTCTGATATTGAGTGTATGTATAAATTGTTATATTTTCCTGGGGAAGTGATCCTTTTATCATTATTAATGTCCTCCTTCGTCTCTTGTGACAGTTTTGGCTTAACAGCTTTTGGGTCTGGATATAAGTATAGTCATTCTTGGTCTTTTTTGTTTACCATTTGCAAAGAATACTTTTCCATCCCTTCGTTTATATGCTATGTACATCCTTAAAACTAAGGTGTGTCTCTCTTTTTTTGAAGTAAATACCACTTTTCCCCAAAGCAAAAAATATATATGAGTCTGTGGACACATATTTTTCAGTAGAAATCATAAACAAGTGTTGGGGAAAGGATATATGATGAACTGCCTTTTTTTCTTTTTAGTTTATATATCTCTATTATGGTTAAATTTTTTTACAATCTACATCACTTTTGTAATAGAAAATCAACAAAAAATGTGCCAGTATCTGATGACTAAAACATGTTTTTAAAATATCACATGCCTTCAGAGGGTAAGGCAATGCACAAAATATAAAATCCTATGTATCTGGGGTAAGGAGATAATTGGTATTTTTCTACATTTCTAAATTTTCTTTTAATGGGAATGTTTACTATAACAGAAAACAGTAAAAACAATAAGGCCATTGGTGATATACTGTTGCATTAAGTCAAGTGAAGCTACTCACGATTACCCACAATGTAACAGTGGGTAAGCCCATGGAGGGGGCCACTGGAGAAGCACAAGAGTTGATTACTTGGGGCAAGATTTTTTTCCTTCATAATAAAAATCTTGTTTTTAAAGAAAGGTTTGCCAGATGTGATGCTGTTGAGCCATAGTGGCAAAAAATAAGTCACAAATGGATTTTTCTCAAAGACCACACTCAAGGTGCCAGGAAAGTAGGACCTATGGGGAAAAAACTAGTAGGGTGGAGAGAGGCAGCTGTACATGAATAATTGCAGGGAGTGCTGGTCATGGGCTCAGCAGCTTAGAGGTAGGTGAAGGCACTGGGGCAAAAGGGCCCCCCAGCCTAATGGGGGACTGCCTGAGGGTATCAGGTGGAAGGCTCCAAAAGGCCTGGCCAGTCTCAGGCTGATTCATAGCACACAGTGTCCCAGCCTCCATAAAGCTGGCTGAGGACGTAAATCTGAGACACTTCTTAGTTGGACCCAGCTGTGAAAGGCATTCAAAACACATGATCACAAGATATAAATGCAATGTAACATGGACACTTCCAGGCTTTCCTGGGCTGCTCCAGCCTGTGGGTAGGTTTCACAAGGTGGCCTGGCTAGTCAGGGTATGGGCATGGTGGGAGGTGGCCATCTGGACATGTTCTTCCAGGGCCTGTTTAGGGAACTCAGGGGCTATTTCTTGCCAAAGAAACCTTGCCCTTCAGCCTCCTCCCCAAATTTGCCTACAGTGGGAGGGAAGGAGACTTATGCTTTTCAGAATTAGTATTTGATCCAACAAAAATTATACTGGTCACCATAAGAGACCTTGATAATCTCCCATAACCCCTCATTTTGCAGATAAGAACATTTGAGCCCAGAGGTACCATGACTGGCCAAAAGTCGCATGGAAAAACAGCTGGAAGATGGGACCTGGACCTACACAAGGCCAAGGGACAGAAAATTTTGAGGTCAGAGCCAGTGCATAAAGCAAGGCCCTCACCCCTGCACTGAAAGAAATCACAGCCCTAAAATAACAAGTTATTTTCTCTGCCAACAAACACTTGGGTTCACTGAAAAAAAAAAAAAAAGAGGCAACAAAACGTCTATTTAAAACCAACTCAGGATGTTGTGTCTTGCATTCAGCGTTGCCTTTACCTCAGTGAAAAATTCTGCCAAGTTCAGGATTATGGCAAGTGCAAGTCTGACCTAGTACTTGCTATTTTCAGCTTGCCCTAAATCTCAGGTAAAACAACAAGAAAGGGCCTTGACTTGACTAGTTGAAGAACATAAAACATAGGGAAAAACTTATTTGGGAATTTTCTACTGGAGGATGTGAGTTTCCCTGGTTTACATTCTGGGGTGTCTAAGAACCTGGATCTTCATAGTTTATCAATGTGTGGGATGGATCAAGGAGGAACCAGCTAACCAAATGCCTGCCTCATGGCCTCATTTCCCAAAGGATGGCCACATTCTAAAGCTCTTTCATATGTCTTTGGCCACAGACACCTCAGAGATGCACACCAGCACTTGTGAAACAAGAACTCAGTTTCTCAGTAATGATAATCAGCACCCTGTGAAGATCACGTTAATGGGAAATACTGACAAGTTTTGGTTTTTCTCTATTTCTGTATTTTCTCTCTAAACTTTTCTTTCCTTCAAGAAAATATTTGAGGGAGTTCTACATCAGAACAATGTGGGTGTCCTCACTCTGAGAAAAAAGAAACTTGTCCCTTAGCAATTCATTCTCAGCTGGCCTTGGCCATGAACCCAACATTTTGTTCATCCCCAGCTAGAAAATATAAGGACAAACCCAGAAGGAAAGTTAAATTAGGTTCAATGGAAAAGAAGCTGCTCACCTGGGAATTCTGTAGAACTTTCACTCTACCTTTATTCTAAAACCTGTAGTAAGATCTTGGACATATTCCTGAGGTTATAACTAGAAAGAGTCTCCTTACCCTGTGGGCCTCTCTTAAACATCTGCACTTCTACAAGGGCCTAAGAATAAAACAATAACAAGAAACTCACCTTGACTATGTCAAACAGGTGTCCAATAAGTACACTTGCCATACCTCCAATGCATCCAGCCAAGAAATTGGGAACCATTGTTAAGTCCCTGGTCAGGCCACCCTGTCTCCTCATCCTTCTCATCTGGCCCCTGGCTGAGTTGGGTGTTGTTAGGGGGCCCCCTGTCTTGCTGTGGTTGGGGCTTTGCCTGGCTGCTGCCTCCTAGCACAGAGTTCTGGGCAGGCCATTATGAGGGGATAGTGGCACAATGGTGGATTAGCACACAACTCTTGCCCTGCATCATCTCTTTCTGGCTAGCTTGCTCACTCACCTAGCTGCCATTCCTAAAGTGTGTCTCTTAGACAGCATATGGTTGGATCTTGGTGGGGTTTTTTAATCCATTCAGCCATTCTATGTTCTTCCATTGGGGATTTTAATCCGTTGACGTTTGAAGTAAGCATTGATAGAGAAACTATTGCCATTTTGTTCATTTTCTGTCTGTTTTTAAGTTCTTTTGTCCCTCTTTTCCTCTCTGTCTTCCTTTGTGCTTCACTCGTTATTTTGAATTGATATACTTTGATTTCTGTCTATTTATCTTTTTTGTATCTTCTACAGGTGTTAGATTTGTGGTTACCATGGAGATTATGTAAAAAAACAAACTTTATAGTAGTAACAGCCTATTTTAAGCCAATAATAACAAAACTTCAGTGGCATACAAAAACTCTGCACTTTTACTTCTTCCCCCAATACAATTTGTGTTACTGATATCACAATTTATGCGTTTGTTTTATTTTACGTGCTTTATGTTGTATATTCATTTTGTAGCTTTGTCTCTTATCTTTTACACTAGAATTAAATGTGATTTACTCACCACAGTTACAGGATTGTGGTATTGTGTATTTGCCTATATATTTACTTTCACCAAAAAGTTTGATACATTAATATGCTTTTATACTGCTGTTTATATCCCTTTGTTTCAACCTCAAGAATTTCCTTTAGGATTTTTATAAGGTAGATCTAATGATTATAACCTCTCACAGTTTTTATTTATCTGAGAAAGTTTTTGTCTGTCCTTAATATTTAAAGAACAGTCTTACTGAGTATAATATTTTTTGTTGGCAGGGTTTTTTTCTTTTAGAACTTTGAATATGTCATCCAACTTTCTTCTGGCCTAAAGTATTTTTGCTGGGAAGTTTGCTGATAGTCTTATGAAGGTTCCTTTGTATATAACAAATTGTTCTGCTCTTGCTTCTTTCAAAATTCTCTCTGATTTTTGACAATTTGATTATAATGTGTCTCAGTGTGAATTCCTTTGTTATAATCTTATTTGGGTTCATTGGACTTCATGAATCTGTCTGTCCATTTCCTTCCCCGTATTTGAGGAGTTTCATCCATCTTTTCATGAATGAGTTTTCTACCCCTTTCTCTCTCTCTTCCATTTCTGAAATTCCCATAATGAGTATATTGGTCTACTTTATAGTATCCCAAAAAATCTCTTGAGCTTTCATGACTTTTTTTTCATTTTTTTATTTCAGCATATTATGGGGGTACAAATGTTAAGGTTATATATAGTGCCTTTGCCCCCCTTGCCCCTCAAGTCAGAGCCTCAAGTGTATCCATCCCCCAGATGGTGCACATCACACTAATTATGTATGTGTATACCCATTCCCTCCTGCTCCCTCCCATCTGCCCGACACATGATAAATATTATTCCTATATGTGCACTTGGGTGTTGATCAGTGAAGATAATTTGATGGTGAGTACATGTGGTGCTTATTTTCCCATTTTTGGGATACTTCACTTAGTACAATGGGTTCCAGCTCTATACAGGAAAATACAAGAGGTGCTATATCACCATTGTTTCTTATAGCTGAATAGTACTCCATGGTATACATATACCACATTTTATTAATCCACTCATGTATTTGATGGGCCCTTGGAATACATTTTAACAAGCAGTTTTTCATATTAAAATACTCATAACAACTCTGACTAAACTATTGGTTAGAACAATATTTTTCAAAGCGTTAGTGGCAGATCACCTGGAAAACATGTTAAATATGAAGATTTTTAGACCCCTCGCTTTAGAGATTCTGATTTAGTACACTTGCGGTAAATCCAAAAATTTGCATTTAAAAAAAAACACACTGAAATGATTCTTGTGCATGTTAAATTTGAAGAAGTACTGCCTCAAAAAGACATCTGAAAAAGTTAAAAACAGCTTTAGGTAGTTCTACCAGGGGACACACCACTTGGTGGTCTTGTGATTCAGTAACATAGCAAAATAATAAAGATTTCAAAGTACTGACAAAATATAGATTAACACTTTATAAATTTTCTAGCAGTTTTGAATGCAAATTACATATTGACAACAGTAAGAATTTTTGGAAAAAAATCTATGAATCCCTTGAATCAGTGTGAATGTCTACTCTGTGTAGAAATATAAGCTTAAAAATGTTAAATTAATCTAATAACTAATTCTTCGGTCTAAAAAAGGTGTGAAGGAATTCAAGACTGTTATCATGTTTAAAAAAAATACCTAGAATACCTTTCAATTTAGGCTTAAAATCAGCCCTTGATGCACAAGAGTTTTAAAAGATTGGACAAAAGTTTAAGGCATCCACTTATGTTCAACAAATTTAAGAACACTCAGGATAACAAACTCTTTTAGGCTTTAGGACAAGCATACATTTTAGTTTAGAGCTGAAAAACTCTTCTATTTAGCTTAAACTTCAGTGGGAATTTAGAGAAAATGAGTTACTCAAGCTGGAACTACATCAAAATGTCAAGTTAACACATTTTGGCTTGTAATGGTGCCAAGGGATCCAATGTCTGAATAATCAGGGCTGTAGATTTCCAAATCGTTTTAAAGATAATGTCCTTACCAGGATGCTGGGTCTTTCATTTCACTTTTTCTTAGTTCTTTCCTTTCTACGGCTTTAACCCAGGCTAACCAAAACCTGACAAGGTCATGTTGCAATTAATTAAAACAGCTGCCAAGAAACAGCTGCAAATAAAAACGTTAGCACAGAAGTTCACAGATTCAGAAAAAACATATTAAGACTAGTAATTTTTCAATGATGGTCAGTGATGCATTTGATTTTCTGTAAACTTTTCTTGGGCTTTTGAAGGTTGAATAACTGATTTTATATCCGAGATAGCATTATAACCAAAGAACGTCATGGACTGTGGTTGCCAATGTTTGTCTTAGAAATTTTCCTGGTTGGTCTCCTTGTAATAATTTTTCCTCACACAGCTCTCACACTCAATTCCTGGCCACAGGGATGGATTTATAATCTGGACTAGTCTAATCATAGTACCCATTTATACTATAGGTGGTCCACAGGTTAGTTACATCACTCAAGTTTTTTAGAATCAATTCTCAGATATATTAATTTAGTCTTGGAGAAGCAGCCCAGCTCTGGGTTCAGGATACAGAAAAGATGTAAAGGTTAAGACAGTGGAAGGCCATCTTTCCCACAATTTGGAGAAAGCCTGTCTGCAGTGAGAGAGAATGGAGCAAACAGAGCCAGGCAGAAATTAAGGGTGGACATAAAGAATCTTGGGGGCATTGAATCTTGGTTCTAATTCTTGAAGCCTTGGTTTCTGCAAGTTTCTTTGATTCTGTGAGCTCTTCTCTAGCATCTTTTCTCACTACAGGAACTAAGAAATCCCCTTTTTGGCTTAAGACATTTTGAATCGGGTTTCTGATCTTTGCAACCAAAATTCTAACATAGACTATGAGATTAACTAGTCTCATCCATCATTTTACAGACAAGAAAGCACAGATTAACTTGTCCAAAGGCACACATGACAATTTAATTCACCTTTCTTTGCTCTTCAATCTCTTGGCATGCTTTCCCTCAACAAAAAGTTGAAACTTTGAGAGTTAGTAGGTCTATGTGTTTAATAACCCCCACCACATTCATAGTTGGTTCCAAGTATACCTGTGACTGGGTAGACCAGTGTCAGTTCTGAGTTGAAAATACCCCCTCCCAGAACCTGGGGCTACAACTCTGCAGCAGAGTGTTGCTGCATTGATTATTGCTCCATTGTAGAGATAGCTTCTACAGAACCAAGGCTGAAAGGATGCAATTTCCACATTCCCTCCCAAGAGCTGAGTATGTGGCACCTTGAAGATCTAATCAGTTGAGTGTGATAAACAACAAAAACACTAGGTTAAAACACTTTTATAACTGTTTTAGAAGTTGTCGATAGCAAAACACTAAATTCACAAGAGTAACCACCATGCAAAGAATATATATTGTAGTGAAAACCTGCAAAAATCCTGCATGTCCAAATAAACTATAATACACTTAGAAATTATGGCATACTGTTGTAAGTTGGACTATTGGCCCCGCTTCTTCTCCTTGTCAGTTTCGTATACCTTTTCCTTCTGCCCTGTAACTTTTCTTTCTGCCCAGAAGAGCTTTCCTCTGTGGGCAGGATCAGCTCCTCGTATAACAGTGGGCTTGCTCAGAACTGCTTTGACAAATGTAGAAGGTCTACAGATGCCTGCATGGTTTGTTTTGTTTTCTTGTGCTCTGTCACCTGTTAGAGGTGGTGATCTGCATAATTTAAAATGAAATTTTGCCTATTTTTTTGAATAGCCAATAATTGTGAATGTTGTAAAATTCAAAAGGTACAAAAGGGTATACATGATGAAAAGTCAGCCTTCTTAACTCTGATCCTCAACTACTCAGTTTCCTCCCCAGAGGAAGCTGGTTACCAGTTTCTTGTGTAACCTTCCAGAGAAACTTTATCCATATACAAGAGAAGTCAAATAGCAGTATTTTTCATAGAGCCAGAACTCAGGCCAGATAGGTAAGGGCTTATGAATCAGGCTGGAACAGTTCTTTCTGGGAAGATTCCAACTCTCTTATTTGAGGATCTATTATTTATAATTTGAGAGACCAGCTCCTGTAGGGTGATCCATAAAGGATTTGCTGTAGACCCAAAAAAGCACTTGTCATGTAGAACTATCTCAATTTTAAGACTCCTAAAAATGTACTGTTTTTAAAACACACTCATGATTACTTTAAGATGTAACTGAAAAATTAGATAGGTGATTGCTTCTTGGACTAAAGTGGCAGATAAGTATATAGTTGTGACTTTAATTCGTGCCATCCTGAAATCATTTGTTTCTCTTTTAGAGACAGATCATTGCAATTAAGACCAACATTTGAACATGATAGAAGTAATTTTCATCTACTTATACAGCAACATAAAAGTCAACCATTTTCTCGTTTTAACTGGTTTGGGAATAAAACTGAATTTTAAAAAAATTGAGCTTAAGTTGTAATTGATATTATTAATTTTAATTTATTTGTACCACATATTTGGCTCTACTTGATATTTATTGACAGAAATATTTAAATCTTTAATTTTCTTGTAAACTGGTAATGGAAATGAATAAAACTATTGACCAAATTAAAAAATTTATTTACAAAACTTTATTTTGCTTTAAGAAAAAGATTATTGAGTTCATGAAGATTAATCAAAACACAAACCCTATCAAAGTTTATTACAATCTTTCATAGGATCGACAGCATTAAAAAAAAGTTGATGCATACTTCAGTACAAAACCACAATATAAAAATAGGGTTTTAGTTATGACTAAAATAAAAGCAGATAAATAATCTTCTTCAAAGGGAAAAAATACTTGAGAGAAAAAACAACAGTACAAGTGTAAAGCAGGAAATTTAAATATCAGTTTAGTTCCTCATTGCCAACATGGCATTTATATCCCAGATGAGATTTCGTAATTGATCCATAATTTGCTTCAGCTGTTGATTCTTCTGTTTGAGTTTCTATAAAAACAAAAGAATTTATCAAAAATGTTTCATGAAACATAGACCACGAAGTTAAAAGATTAAAATGTCGTAAGTTAGGGCTCTTAACGATCCAGATAGAAATTAAGCTAAATATTCCTTCCTATGAGGCAGATGGCCTCAGCCCCATTCTGGCCTCAAATACTCACTGAAAGGCCTCCCAAATTCCAATTCAGTTTGCAGAGGCCTATGGCTCTAGATCCCTGGCCCTGTTTACTCCTCCATTCCAGCATCAAAGAAAATATGCTAAACATTTAAAACCTAAGCATACAAGTTTTCTAAAGGGCAGTGTAACATAACAGTCAAGAGCACATACCACACAGAACTAGATTCTGGGTGCTCAGATGCTTGACTCTTTCAGTACTTAAACATTGACATCGGCCAAATTATTTAGCCTCTCAGTTTCACCTCAGAAAAATGGAAATAATAATTGAACCTACCTCATAAAAGTTGTTTTGAAAATTAAATGATCTGATTTATGTAAAGTGTTAGAACTGTGCCTAGCATATAAGCATTCAACGAATGCTATTTATAGACACAGAACCTAAATATATAATAGAAAATAAAGTATAAAAAAAATATAATGCCTGATGCATTTGTGCCTTATGGCAGAAGTCACTCTTTGCCCATAGCATGATGTGCAATCTCCTAATTCTGAAAACTGAAGACAAAATGGCAGCGTCCAATGCAATTTTCTTCATAACTAAGATTTACTGAATGCCTGGAATGGACATGGCATGTGTCTCTGTATTTCTACACTTGGATTCTACTAGACTATAGCTTATAAACTCCTTTTTAAGAAACCTTTCTTTCAAATCCTACGTGGCAAATGTCTGCTTAGATAAAACAAGATAAAAACAGATATCTCTGGTCAGAGTGTTTACCAGTTATTATAATAATTATTCAATAACCCTTTGGAAACATATTTGGATATATTTAATTAGATAATTTTAAAGATACTATATTAAACTACCTCCAGATAAATTAGTGTATGTTCACTACAAAGAGGCCTAGAAAAAATCTTAATTTCAATTTCATTAAAAGCAAACTAAGATTAAGTAAACTGCTTGCATTACTTCTGTCTATAGTTAGAGAATTAACAGGAAGTGGGTGGTTAAAAGGGAAGACCAAGACATCCCTACTGGAAAATAGAAAATCAATTTACAGAGACTTTAATAATCTTTAATATTAATTAAATTTAATTCATATTTGAAAGAATTAATACGACATAGATAAAACATAGGACCATATGGTACACAGGGTTGACTCTAAAGCTCACTTTAACATAGTCCTAGGGAAATATTGTTAGTATTTTTAGTTACTCAGTCTCCTTGTTCAGTTTTCAGATGACCCATCTTCTAAAGTCTGTCATCATGAGTATGTGGCAGTCAGTTATTTAAGCTGTTGTGTATAGTATGTAACAAAATTGACCCAAATTACTGGGATAGATAGCAATGACCAAACCTATGAAGTCTTGTCATCATAGAGACCAAGAAACTGACACTTCTGCCAGCAATTAAGAGTAGTATCAAAACAGAAGCACATGAGTAAAGATGCTATATTGGGAAGCTGGCAATCCCAGCCCCAGTTCTAACTTTGCCTCTAACTTGCTATTTGATCTTAGACAAATTCCATCTCCTCACTTTACCTGTGTACATAATAGGATTATATAATCTAAGGTCCCTGCTGGTATTGTACTTTCTGCATACTCATACATAAGATGACAATCAGTTACATCGACACGTGATTGCAAACCAGTAAATTTCCTTTTGTGAACTAATTCATGGCTTCAAAATGGTTCAAAGTTGGCTGCTCTTCACCATCACTAAAGTCTATAGCCCATGACTGAGCCATCACCCCCTAGCTGTGAAATACGTCAGCTACCTTGACTGCTCTCTCAACTCTAATTTTTTAGGAGGGATATGGAGAACAGCAATTGAGTGAGAATAAAAGAAAGAGAAAGAATGTGAGTTGATTTTTAAAAAAATCTTGTTAGTAAGTTCTGACATATCTTGAATATGATAACTTTTAATCAGGATTGAGAACAGTGCCCAAATGACTAGACTATTCTCTTTGCAAAGGCAGATGGCATAGAAAAACATCAGATACTGTGGAACTCCAAAAGTTAGACACTGCCTCTGACAGAACAGGTCAGCAAACAAGGAAAATATTTTTGTTTGGGGTCTAGAAATGTTAGCCATGAGCAAAGATTGGAAGGAGGATAAATTTTAGGCTTGGTAGTAGGTAATTACAATTCCTAAAGGGGAAAAAATATGATGAAACTGCAATGAAAAAGGTTAATTGGGCAAGTGTGTAGGATGGATTCTCCAAAACATCTGCAGTGGTGACGAACCTGTATCTACGAAAAAGAAAAAAGTGGAAGGATTTAAATTTAAGAGACCCCTGAAAACCATTTGACGGCCCAGTGTGATGAATAAGCTCTGTGATCACATTTTTAGTAAAAGTTAAGAAGTAATTTATTAGTAATAAAATTATATTGAGTAGTTAAAAACAGACTTTATAACCAGTATCAACATAGGGCTTGCAAATGGCTCCCACAATGGTTTCACCACTAATATAAATGCATAACCTACCAATAAGACTCCTTTCAAGACTACACATTTGTAAATATAAATTCTGATATATTGTTTTTTTTAAAAGGCCTCATTAATTCTTAAAAAATAAAGTAAGAACTAAAAAATATAGGGTATTTTCAAAATAATATTCACCTCTAGGCAATGGTAAAAAAAATTTTTGACAGAATATGATATAGTCTAAGGCACTTGGGATAGTTTCTCTCAAAGATGCCACAAAGTTTTAAATAAAAAAAATTAGCACACAAGTAAAATACCTAGAGTCAAAACACGTCATGAAACTATCAACAGCCAGGCTGACAGTTATGCTTATTAGTGCTTAAACTGTAAATAAATTTTCATGACATGATATAGGATTTAATATATACAATCTTGCCACTGATTGATTTTAACAGAGGTTGACAGCTGCTATTTTGAAAATCCATCAGCTGTGCCTAATTTGTTACATTAACAGGTGAACTTGTAAGTAGAATAAATACTTAAAAAATATGTTTATGCTATCATACCACGTAATTTAATATTCACACAAAGGCTGTGACATTTGATCAAAAATGCTTTAATTTCTAAATGCATGGACTCGATTATGTCAACCGTGTAAATACTACCAACTACCTTTTTCAATTTCATTTTACCAGCAACAGAATAACTTTAAGCAAAATAAAATTCATTCTGATGTCCCTAAAGGATATAGTTTCAAACAAGTATTCACTCTTGACTTGAGTATCAGAGTTTAGGATTCCAGGATGTGTGAAGAGAAAATGAAAAGTATTTACAACAAATAAACCAGAAATATGACATTAAAACTAGGCCATTTTGTCATATGACAATTTATATCAAATACTGACTACAAATTGTGTGCCTCAAAGTTTCATGGCACTATGGTAGGCATTGGTGGTATGTGTGTTGTTAGAAACCAAACAGACCATAACAACTAAACATATAGTAAACAATCCATCTATATGTTGTTCTGTACAATTTCAAGTACACAATGATATAGTAATAGTTTGAAAACGACTAAGTGAGGATCAACTAAGGGGTATATAAATCCACTTATTTTATGTAGCTTATTTAGAATACAAAGAAAATATGCATTGTAATAAAATTCTGAATAATTTAAATTGAATACAAAGGATATAATTTTATTACTGATTGATTTATAGCTTGGTAGATCAACAATTGATTTATAGATCCATAAAGCAACTCAGTTATGTCATACAACCAAATGCCAATGTATTGAAAATATGGCACACTATTTTTGTTTTTGTAAATATCCATCAAAACATGAAATGGGTGCAGGGAACAGGTGCTGCTTTGTTTCCATTGGAGAATCTTGTATTCTCCAAGAAGAAATTTGTCCAGTCGTCTGAAACAAACATGATTGTAGACAACACAACTGGCTGGTTCATGGCAGAAATTCTAGTACAAGGACAATGCCTGGCACAGAGCAGGCAAACAAATAGTTGGATGTTCAAAGGAAAAATAACAAAAGCCAAATTAAAAAGCTTCCCCAAACCCTAAAAGAATGGAAAAAACAAGCATGCAAACAAAAATCCTTAGCAATTATTCCAAAACTTGTTCTTATTTTTGTTTAAATATTGCCTTTTAGTATCCAACAAAACCCATATTAAAAATTACTCATTTTTAGACTCTATACCATAGTGTAACATTTTATCTTCTATAGTCAGCTTTTTAAAATAAACATAGCTTTCACTACGAGAAACACTTTCAGTTGTGTGTGCCATTAAGGCAAAAAATATACGTGTCAGTGGATCATGAGCTCAATATTTTAAAACGTTTTAATCATATATTTTAATCTTACATTCAAGAATGGATACAAGGCTTGAAGAAGTTAGAGAAAAAGAATAAAATACATTAGTCATGTTAACTATACATAAGGTTACTCTATTAACAGTCAGAATGTATGTTACATTCAACTCATATTTATAATGTTTTTTAAGGAATGAATTAAAAACCTCTTTTGGTCAGAAAACACAGTTTGCTTGTTTTTTTGCAGTTAATTTTATACTTTCCTTCCTTCTTTATTTGGGACTTAAATTTAAGTCAGCCAAATCTTAGCCTTCTTCCATCTTTTACTTCTGCTCACAACCTAATTCTCTAGTGCTTTTTCAAAATACAGGGAGAATTCTCACAGAGTAGAAGAGATACAAGACCATTAAATGAGTACTTCCCCATAACACTCCAGAACAGATACTCTTCCTCTAAATTCTCTTTTAAAAAACAATTCCCATAGAAACACAGGGCTTAGCTTTAAACCTGGTTAATTTAAAACATCTAAACTGATTCTTTCTTCTTTGTAGTAACTTTCAGTGCATTATCACGTTAACTAAAACATGGTTTATCCTGAAGTAAAAGCAGTTAGAACAGATCCAAGTGGTTTAATCTAAGGAAGAGATCTCAAATGTCTGAAGTACAAATGGGAAAACAAAAGTTGAAATATTGACTTTTATTCCATAAACAAACTTCCAGAAACACTGTGTATCTATTTAGTATACTGAAATAAACCTGTTCCACATAAACATTGTGGACTACAATGCAAGTGTTTATCTTTCCTTTTTCTCAAAGTCCTAAAAAAATGGCAGGAGAGGAATAAAAAAGCTATTAGCCCATGTGGAGAACAGTGATCAGAAAGACGACAGACAACAGCAGATGCGAGGTGGTAAGTTTTAAGACAAAAAGAAAAGTAAAGAGGGAGTGGTAAATGGCTCAGCGAGGAGGGAAGCACAGCCCACGGGATGCAGGGGAGATGCCGCTGAGAACAGAGCTGATCCACCAGGGAGAACCAGAGACAGAGACCGTCTCAAAGGCACCAGGTAAAGCCTGAAAACTGGAGGAATGGCTGGAAGAGGGGATCCAGGTGCCTCACAAACTTGCATTCCTTACCAACAGGTGACTCAATACTGTCCCTGCCCTGAGCTAACTGCCTATGAAACTGAACAAGCACAGCTGTGGATTCAGCTAACAGCACAGCAGAAGGCAGGAATGAGGTGAAAAGCTGAAAACAAGGAGTGTGCCTCGAACTCTGCCCCCCACAGAACACTTCCTCCTCCCATCATGCATCCAGAAAGACAAGAGAATATCTCCCTCTGTAGGGCACTGGAAGAGTCTTCTCTGAAGAAATTGAATAGCCCTGAGGAAAAAAACCTCAGGAAACTGATAGTTGGGGATCCCCCAAAGAAAAAAGCCAACCTGCTTTCCAATCATTCTATGAGGAAGCCAACGCACAATGCTTCCAATTAACTTTCTAGTGCCTCACTGTTAAATTTAAATGGCTCACATTTAATCAGCAGCTACTCATCAGAGCTTTTAGAGCTTCCATGTGGAGAGACAACAGAAAAAAAATAGGGGTTGGCAAACTATGGTCCATACATGACCTATTTTTTAAGGCTCCAAAACTAAGGATGGCTTTTATGTTGCAACAGAGACCGTTAAGTCCCACAAAGCCTAAAATATTGACTATCTATCTGGTCCTTCATGAAAAAGTTTGCCAAACCCTATAAAGTTAATAGAAGATCATGGAGGAATGCCTTCAAATTTCTTAGGGAAAATAATTCATAAAGTAGAAATTTTATAGCCAGTCAGATTATCAACTGCTCAGATACGTGAGGACTCAAACCTTAAGTCTCTGCATTCCTTCTAAAGAAGCCACTGATATGTGTATATTACCGACAAGGGAGAAAACGAAGAAAGTGGAAGACGTAAGATAAGGAAGAAGTAAAACCAACAGAAGAGGTGAAGGAAAGTCCCCGGCAATAGCCACACAGCAGGCACAGAGAGCATTCCATCTAGAGATCCAGACCTAGCAAGAGGCAAGAGGAGTCGGAGGGCAGAGTGAGAACCAAGAAATTGTCTGATGACTTTGACTGGTGGAAAGGCAGGCAACAGTACTGAGATGCTGCCACAGATGCATAAAAAACTAACTAAGATTTTAGAAAATTAAAGAGGTGATTATTAACTCCAAGAAAACAAAAAATTTTTCAACCAAGGAAATGTAATTCTGGTTTATTATGTGGCTTAGCAATAAACAATATTTATGAAGCCATAATTATGTGAACACAGAAGATATATTGAACCTCAATTATGGTATTACTATACTGAAAGGTTTTGCAGGGAAATTATGTAGGTGGGTTCAGGAGAGAGAGGGTAAGGAGAGCTAAATCCTCACATGAGAAAGAAGTCCTTTTATACATCATATCCTTTGTATCAATTATACCCTTCATTTAAAATTCACAAAACTCTAGGTCAACAGCTAGTAAGATGTTTTGATTACACATGCTCGAAGTATTACCATATTCTGATTATATGAAAGGTCTTTTTATAAAAAATCAAGGATAAGTTATTTCTAAGCCATCAAATTGGAAGAAAAAAGAAAGAGGAACTTAGAAAAATGAAAAATAAAATGAAATGTATATTTAGAAAAAGTGTCTTTCTGAATTTACACAGCTTTATTTTTCCCAAAATATTATAAAATCCTCTATGGTAGAGAACCATTAATATATTTACGTTACATGTGTGGTGCTCTAAAGTCAAAGTTACTGTTACAATGGTGTTTTATTTACATACATATTTCATTGTATTTATAAAAAGTACCCTTATTACAGAGAAAAACAAAAAGTAGATCATATTGATTGTTAATTAATATATATGTTATCAAGAGAAACATTCTTAGCAAATGAATGTCTCATATGTCTGGACTACTAAACAGCAGTTATTTATCAAGATATAAATTAAAAGTTCTCAATCCCCTACCAATTTCCTATTGTGAGTTCCTTATTATGATAGTCACTTATTACTACCAAATTTTCTGGAAATATTCTTAATCTGTATTTCACTTTTTAAAAAGTTATAACATTTTATTTTATAAAATCTATCCAACTTTTTCCTTTTTCTTGAGTTTTTAAATACATTTTTATTTTAATTATCCAATATTTTGTTTTGCAGGTCTTATTTTCAACTCTGAAATTCATTTTGATATATAGTGTAATATAAAAAGCTAGCTTAATTTCACCCCCAAAGTTTCTATTTTTAAAGACCAATTTTCTACACAATCCCTCTTCTGTCATATCAAATTCTCATACATATTTAGGAAGCCTATTTTTCTGGCTAGATTATTTTACTAATCTGTTTATTCTTGTACCAATATTATATGCTTAATTACTGTTTTTATAATATGCTTCATGTAACATTTTAACTTTTGAAGAATTCTGCTTTATTACTCATACTTATCAGAATTTTCTTTGATATTTTTATATAATTTCAAAAAAAAATCCCATTTGGTTTTATTTGGATTTGTTTTTTAATTGGTATTGCCCTAAAATCCTATTATTTTTGCATGCTTTCAAGAAAAGTCTTATTTAAATTTGGATTGTTATTGCATTCAAACGATGAAGTAAGCAAGACTGGCATTTTTATAATATTTATTGCCAGCCCAAGAACTTTACATATCCTTTTAATTATTCAAAGCTTCTTTTATATATATTAATAATTTTATTCACACATATCACTGATATAATTCGTATCTACTCAATATTTACTGTTACAATTGACTACAATCTTATAATCTAATTGGTTGATAGCATTATAAGAGCATGGTATCAATCTTGTATTAAGCTTTCTTATGGAATTCTTACAGACTTTAGTTGTTTATCAATTTAGTTTCTTTGAGCATTCTAGTAAGCTTGGACATAATATTATAACTCCTGGTTTCCAACATTTATTTGTCTTATTTACTGTCTATAACTTGTAAAATAATATTAAACATAGTGTGTAAAGCATCTTATTTTATGCCTGTTTCTAACAGGAATACTCTGTATTTCACCTGTATGAAAACTGCTGATTATTTATCTGAAATTAAAAAATTCTTAAAAAATCATTATCTTGTTAGTAGTTTTAAGTGCTCTTTGAATTGGAAATCAGTATTTCTTTTTTTTTTTTTTTTTTTTTTTGAGACAGAGTCTCGCTCTGTCACCCTGGGTAGAGTGCCCTGGCATCATCATAGCTCACTGCAACCTCAAACTCCTGGGCTCAAGTAATCTTCCTGCTTCAGCCTCCCGAGTAGCTTGGACTACAGGTGTGCACCACCATGCCTGGCTAATTTTTTCTCTTAGTATTTTAGTAGAGATGGGGTCTCGCTCTTGCTCAGGTCTTAAAGTCCTAACCTCAAGCGATCCTCCCACCTTGGCCTCCCAGAGTGCTAGGATTACAGGTATGAGCCACAGTGCCCAACCAGCAACCAGTATGGAATTCAATCACCATTTCAGACATCCAAGAAATTTTTTTACCAATGTAGTCTACTGGTATTTTTATATATATAAGTTAAACTATCCTCATATACCTCAGAAAACTCTCTTTGGCTATGGTGGACAGTTAATACAACTAATTAATTCTATTAACTAGAATTAAGAATTTCAGAAAGGGGTGATCTGTATTTGTAAGTGAAAGAATGATGTTGGTAGTTTTATTCACTGTGCCATTTCTATTAGATTTTGGTAAGCTTGGGCCATGTTTCCACGATAGAATAAACTGACAACTTCCCCCATTTCTCTGTTTCATAAGAACTATCTTAACATTATCTTCTGTGAAAGTATTTGGTAATAAATGCATTCCAGTCAGAAACTTTTTGTGGGGTTAAGGTAGGTAGGATAATACTTTGATAACTCTCTCAATTTCTTATCAGGTGTTGAGACATTCACATTTCCTATTCGTAAATTTGTATCATTTGCTGCTCCAAATATGCTGTAAGCTAGAAAGGCAGAATTCTGCCTAGAAAAGAAAAAAGTAAATGAGTTGTGGCTGAGTGCCTAGGGAGTGCTTCTAAGAGCTTTATCGAATGAATTTTGTAATTTCTCTTCTGATTATTCAGACAGCATTTCTGCTTACCTTTTAGTTCTTGGCTGTATTCTAAATAGGTTAAGTATGCCACAGAAACAATTTCATGTAATCCAATAATTCGAATTATGTGTTTGAGTTACATTAGACTCCCTAGTAATTTTTCTCAATAACTCAAACATAAAATGTACAGACTAACAACTCACTTTATTTACTTCAGCAATTTCTCGCCTCTCTTCACTGGCAAAACGAGGCGGGCCAGCCCTGTCATCGTTCTTTGAGCCATCTTCTTCCACATATGGAATAAGTTGCTAGGAGTGATGAACAAAAGTTAAAAGTCAAAAATATGACCCAAATTTTCTGATTACACTGGTATAAAGAATGTAACTGATTAAGGTCAATTTTTACACTTTTCTTAGTATAAAAATAAATTTCAATCTGATGACATGAAACAAGAACTTTAGTAGTTTGTCATTTCAGTGCATTCTATACATTACCCTTTCAGGTTGCTTTTGCAAAACAGCCTTTATAACACTGGTTGTAGTATATAATTAAATAATACTCGACTCATTCAATCAGCAAATATTTAATTGCCAGACATTGGGTGAGACTGCAAAAATGCCAAATAAGAAGTGATTCTTGCCCCTAAGAGATTTATAGTCTATTGAGGTAGATTAAACAGGTCTTCCTTCATTTATAAAAGAAAGGAACTTCACAGATGTGCATTATATAAGTGTTAATAACTTGCAATCTAAAACTTCAGTGTGTACGTGAATTTCTAGATGTCTTAAGTTCTATTAGCTGTGAGGATTTTTTCTTAAGAGAAACAAATTTACATAGTAATGAAACTTATAGCAGAATTATAATTAAGTATGTATGGTTTGTAATGAAATTAATTGGATGAAGCCCCTCATAATACATGTCAGGAACCAGCTAGTCTCTACCATCATATATTAACAATGCAGGAATAAGCCAAAAGCATTAATAAGTGGTAAAACTAGGAGTCATCTGGCCAAACTTGTTCTAATTCTTGGGACAAATATAAACTTACCCACATCTACATTCTCCTTTTTTTTTTTTCTTTCCTTTCTCCTAATGCAGAAGCTGTCCTTCGTCCTGAAGATGATCAGCTCCAGTCCTGTGTTGATTCCTCTGCCTTATTGTCTTCCATTATTTATCCCCTTCCCCAACCTCTCCCTACAGTTTTCTTCCTTTATTATCCCAATACGCTCTAGTCACTTCCATTTGGAGGGAAAAAACACCCCAAACCCTCAATTCCACCCCTCCTCCTATCCACTGCTTTCCTCTCTTGTTTTTATCTAAGCATCTTTTGTTTTTATTTCAGCATATTATGGGGATACAAATGTTTAGGTTACGTGTGGTGCCTTCCCCCCCTTCCTCCCCCGGAGTCAGAGCTTCAAGCGTGTCCGTGCCCCAGATGGTGCTCATTGCAGTCATCGTGTATGTATATACTCATCCCTTCCTCCCTCCTCCCATCTGCCTGATGTCAGATAAATGTTATTACTATATGTGCATTTAGGTGTTGATCAGTGAATCCAATTTGATGGTGAGTACATGTGCTGCTTGTTTTTCCATTCTTGGGATACTACACTTAGTAGAATGGCTTCCAGCTCTATCCAGGAAAATACAAGAGGTGCTATATCACCATTGTTTCTTATAGCTGAATAGTACTCCATGGTATACATACACCACATTTTATTAATCCTACACTGCTGGTGGGACTGCAAACTAGTGCAACCTCCATGGAAAGCAATATGGAGATACCTTAAAGAGATACAAGTAGATCTACCATTGGATCCAGCAATCTCATTACTTGGCATCTACCCAAAAGAACAAAAGTCATTCTATTAAAAAAAAAAAAAAAGAAGGAATACTCTTTCTCCTTTAGTGTATGGCTCCTTGATCTCAGGACTTAAGCTCTTAACATCTGTAAAATAGGATATGCATTAAATAAGACCTAGTGGGCCAGCCTGAGAACAAGACCAGTATTATAACGAATTTCACGCATTCAGAGAAATGGAATCTCAGGCTTCTAAAAATGACTTATGGAAGTTCCCACTCATATGTTAAGGACTCTGTACATATGTAACAGCAAAAACTGGCCTTATATTGAATTCCATGGTCTCCTTCAATTTTACTTGAAACCTAGTGGTATAATTTCAAGAGTTTTTCTTTCTTTAAATCACAAACAAGAGTATTTGAAAACTAATAATAAAACTCTTTTAAGCAAACAATAGTGTCAGATTATGTTAGCACTGTACATCCATAGCACAGTTCCATCAGATATGAATTTCAGCATTTTCAGAAGTAGGCAACAGGTCTCCCAGCTTTAAAAGCTTCCTTTTGAAGTCAGTCCTTTTTCCCTTTTTTGTAAGACAGAAATTTCTTCTATACAGCCAGTAACTGGATTACAGATGAGGTACATTTCTGAGAACGTCTTTAGGTCAGATTTGTATGTAACTTACATTCCTGATGAACAGCGCGTATATGGTAATAATAATAATAACAACAATACCATAATGACTCATGTGGTGATAATAATACAGTATACTACTATAATAACAATAATACCCCTGTACTGTAATAATAAGTTACAGAAACTCTTGTGCTCTTTCTTTTAATTCCTAGGCTAATAGGAATGTTATTGCTTATTTTGATCTTCTAACCAAATCAATAATAACCTTTCCACTTAAATAATTAGTCCACTATGCTGCTTAAGAATAATTGATGCTTTCATTGGAGCACTGCCTTTCACACATTCCATTATTCTCACTTTATGCTTTATAATTGCTCCAATAGTCCAGCGACCAAAGCCTAATGCTTTCCCAGTGAATAATGGTGTCTGGCCTTTCTCCAAACACTTAATTATTAAGTATTTCTACTTTCATTTTCATTGTAATCACCTTTCTCTTCACTGCAGGCTCACTAGACTTGCAGTGGACTTTCACTCTGGAGGCATGATCATAAGGGTAAACACCCGGACTCACAAAATTGAATAAAAACATTAAGACAAAAGTGATGCTGTTTGTAAGCGACCACACGAACAATGAGATTAGCCGCTAGTGCAAAGATGCCGCACCGAAGAGCCACCTGTGCCATGTGGTTTGTTTACATGTACAGAAAAAAACTTGCTCCCGAATTATTAATTTAATTATAAACTATGCTTATGGGGAGTCTTGGGAGCCCATTCCTAAATAAAGAATGTCATAAGTCAGGTGGTCAGTAAACTGGGAACTGCCTGTATTATATTAAGATCAAATGACTCTATTACTTTCCAAACTCCTCAACAAGTCCAAAGGACCCACTGCTACATTTGACACCCTGACCACTTTCATCATCAAATTCCCTCCCTAGAGACCACAGCCTTCTCATACCTCTCTGATTACAGGCTGCCATCTCCTCTGCTACTTGCCTTCCTCTCTCAGTCCCTTTTGAAACTAGTTTCTCAATTCTCCCTCAGGTTTCCAATCTAGCAAACCCTGAGTAGAGCCTGGAAATGGGGTTTTATATGTGATTCTATGGAAAGGGATATCTTAGACCCTCAAAGAAACCGGACTACATCTGCAATAAGACTGCAGAGAATCTAGTACTTTTATTAATTTGTTATTAGAGAATTTCCAAATGAGAAGAATCTAGTTCTAGCCAATGTTCTCCTAATTCTGAACTGATGAAAGTAACAGTGGTTAAGTATGGCAAAGCTAATTAGTAACCTTGAACAAATAATTTAATCACCTGTGAGTATGAGTGAACTTCCTACTACCCAGCTGCAAATGGAAAAACTGATTTATGCAGTGGACAGAACAGGGAAAGGGGTCAAAAGAATGAGCCCTAAGTTGGCCCCACTGGTCATGACATGATTGGACTTGGGGCCTCAGTTTCTATACCTATAATGAAATAGTTCTCTTCAACTTTAAAAGAAGGAAGCCACCATTAATTTATTTTTCCTGCAGACTCTTATCTCACTCCTACCAAAGTGACCCTTTTACCTCCCCATCATAGTAGTTCTATATTTTAAAAAAGTAGGGAAAAAACATTTTCTTTGGTTTCACATTCCTTCGTTAAGCAACAAATTCCTTAGTATGGTCTGAGAAAAACCGCTGTGTATCAGACAAAATGCTAAGTGCTAGGGATGCATTGTTTAATAAAGCAGACATACCCCCATCCTCATGCAGCTTAGAGTCTTGTATTAAATTAAAAAACTAAGTTTTCTGCTTTAATCTACCTACTAAAGAATGCATACACTTCTGATGTGAAGGTCTGTGCAACACGATTTAGAATATGCTGGCACCACTGATCAAAGTGTAATTTTTTCTTCTCTGAAAATGCCCAGTTATTACCCTTCTCCAACTAAAACAGTGTGACCTTCAAGAATGCTGCTTGGCTTCTTTGTATACTTTTATCTATATCTCTAAACTCCTACAAAGTATATTGATTACAGAAGAATGCAAATAGAAACTTATGGCCACATAAAGAGGACAAGGCATACCAGCAAAGTATATGAGGAAACACTGAGAGAAATTAGAACTGAGCAAAGAGGCAATGTGCCTAGCATATTGCTTTTTATTCCCACTTATCTCTCTTCATTTCTTCTCTGTCTTCATATGATATGATCCTTCTTCTGTAAAGCCAGAAGGACCAAGGACTAAATTTCAGCTCTTCCAGGTACTAGCTACTTCACGTTGGGCAGATAACTTATCTTCCCTGAGCCTCGATTTCCTCACTGGCAAAATGAGGATTAAATAAAATAATATAGGCTGGGTGCGGTGGCTCACGCCTGTAATCCTAGCACTCTGGGAGGCCGAGGCGGGTGGATTGCTCAAGGTCGGGAGTTCGAAACCAGCCTGAGCAAGAGCAAGACCCCATCTCTGCTAAAATAAAAAGAAATTAATTGGCCAACTAAAAATATATAGAAAAAATTAGCTGGGCATGGTGGCACATGCCTGTAGTCCCAGCTACCCAGGAGGCTGAGGCAGAAGGATTGCTTGAGCTCATGAGTTTGAGGTTGCTGTGAGCTAAGCTGACGCCACAGCACTCACTGTAGCCCGGGCAACAGAGTGAGACTCTGTCTCAAAAATTAATTAATTAATTGATTAATATATACAATGTATCTAGTGCAGGGTCTGGCACACAGTAAGTACTCAATAAATGATACTGATAGTGGTAGTAGTAATAATGATCACAATGAATAAGGAAGTCAAGAGAAAGAAAAATTATAATCTACCACAAGATAGAACTAAAGTTATTTGATGAAATTAGAATAAAATTTTGATGTTCTTAATTTGAAAAGATAGCTCACAATTTTATCAACAAACACTAAACTCTTGTAATTGCTTAAATTATTCCCATAGAAAAAAAGAAAGAGCATGCCTTCTTGTCATAAAATAACTTCAAACTCAAAATATATTTTGCTATT
>CAUYMX010038209.1:0-35150 GCA_963573855.1 Lepilemur septentrionalis | reverse complement strand
GCGGGTCAAGGCACCCTGGCTTGTTTGCAAGTCACAAGGTATCTTGAGGCCGATCAACAAGAAACAATCCGTGTGAGAACAGGTGTTCCGAGAACTGCTTTGTTCAAACATGGCTGAGAGATGACCCAGTGTCCACTACATAAACCACTGAGGCTGTAATCAACAAAAGGAGTTTATTGCCAAAAGCTAGCTCGAGCTGGGGTCCGTGCCCCAGAGCACCAACGCAGTGGCCTCTTCTCTGGACAGAGGAACCCCGGGCGGCGCGGGAGGGGAGGCTTTATAGGGGCAGTTCAGGTGGCAACAAGCTGTCCATGCGTTGATTATGTATTCACCTAGTACGGCAATTGGTTTGCTTTCCCTGATCACGCACCTAAGCCCGGTCATGGTTGGTTAGTTACATTGCTCTTAGCAAGCAAGCAGTTTGTACAGAAGCGGAAATAGGCGGTCAGCACAAGCAAGCATTTTTATCATCCCAAAACAGAAGTCTATTTAGTAACTGTGAGAGAACCGGCCTTGAGACAGACTTGGTCTCTTACAGCAGTCCATAAGCATTAGACAAAAAAGCTCATTGCCTATGGTGGATTCCTTAGGACTCTGGTGCCTTATTTTCTAATGAAATCTGATAGAGCACATCAAGTGGAATTATACAGGGATATATTAATAGATAATATGTCAACTTTCTTTCTTGGCTGTTTTATTGCTAGCTCATAAAAAAAACCTCCGAGCTTGGGGTAAAAACCACACACAAAAAAATGTAGTGAAATTCAGTTTTCTAGCATGATCTAAAACTCCTCCTGCTTGGGATAAATTCTGTTGTTTTGTTTTTTTTTTCAGACAGACTCTCACTCTATTGCCTGGGCTAGAGTGCCATGGCATCAGCCTAACTCACATCAACCTCAAATTCCTGGGCTCAAGGGATCCTCCTGCCTCAGCCTCCCAAGTACCTGGGACTACAGGTGTGTGCCACCATGCCCGGCTAATTTCTTTCTATTTTTTCAGTAGAGATGAGGTCTCGCTCTTGCTGAGGCTGGTCTCAAACTCCTGACCTGAAGCTGTTAGAACCGGTTTCCCTTTGCCCCAGGAACAGAGAGGCAGAGTCACCGAGGCTGCAAATGACAAAGGAGTTTATTGGCTAGCTCGAGCTAGGGTCCTAGTCCCAGAGCACCAAGGCAGTGGCCTCCCTACGAACCAGGACCCCACCCTAGGGTAAAAGTCTGGCTTTTATACTTTTTAGTAGGTTTACATACGCTGGGAACACCATCCCCCTTCCCCCCCTTAGTTCATTTCCTCCTTCAAAAGTGGCTGATCGTGTTGGCTTCCAATTGGTTGGCTCCAAGGTCGTGTTGTCTCCTGACTGGCTGGCTCCATGTCTCGGGACTCTCCAGTTGTTATCAGCATCATTGTGGGGGGAGGGGAGGACCCGCGTTGGGGAAACCGAAACTTAGGCCTACTCCAGGAGGTTCAGCCACAGCCTGTCATGGAGTCACCCCTGCTCTCCTTTCTGTTTTACAAAGCGATCCTCCTGCCTTGGCCTCCCAGAGTGCTGGAATTATAGGCGTGAGCCACCGCGCCCAGCGGGATAAATTCTCTTAGAGGAATCTTTTCACAAGCACTTTTGGTTGTGACGCACAACCCCCAATGTGCCTCCCCATCTCAGATGCCTTATTTAGCCAGAAACATGGAAGGAGGTTAGGACGTCTACTGTGTAGCAACTGCTGTCTTTCGTGGCTTTGGCAACACTGAGAGAAGTGGAATTTCTCCTGGAATTGGAGGAGCTGTGCAGGTTGGTTGTTTTATGACCAGTGGTTCAAAATTCAGTGTGAGAGCATCACAGTGAGTGGCCTAGAGGTACAGCTCCTAAACTCTGGGCAAAATAGAATCATCTGATGATTTTAAAAACTACCTTCTCTAAGCCTCTCCTTTGTCAATGAGCTCTGTAAGCCTGTGTAGCCTTTATTACTTCCCCAGGTCATATGCACAAACACTGTAACTTAAGAAACACTGACCCAGAATATTCACCTTGTAAAATATGAACCTGCGTCTGTGTGCTCTGTATTGGTTCCACAGATGATGTTGGTTAGTAATCATAAAGAATATAGGAGTCAGAGATATATAGTATATTAGGGCGCATAATAACAATTATTATGGTACAATATGAGAATACTACAATATACATATAGCGTAAGTAAAATAATACAAAATATATGATATATAATGTGTCATGCTTTGGCACAGTATAGCTTTAAAATACCATAACATGGCCGGGCATGGTGGCTCATGCCTGTAATCCTACCACTCTGGGAGAGCAAGGCTCATGCCTGTAATCCTACCACTCTGGGAGGGCAAGGCTAAATTCAAGGTCAGGAGTTCAAAACCAGCCTGAGCAAGAGCAAGACCCTGTCTCTACTAAAAATATAAAGAAATTAATTGGCCAACTAAACATATATATAAAATATTAGCTGGGCATGGTGGCACATGCCTGCAGTCCCAGCTACTTGGGAGGCTGAGGCAGGAGGATCCCCTGAGCCCAGGAGTTGGAGGTTGCTGTGAGCTAGGCTGACGCCACAGCACTCTAGCCCAGGCAACAGAGTGAGACTTTGTCTCAAAAAATAAATAAATAAAATAAAATATCATAACATAATATATAAAAATAGCACTAACCCTAGGGCTGAGATAGAGAACCCATGGAAAAGTCCCAAATTCCCCAGCTGAGGTCCAAACCCTGCCAAAGAGGACAAGGCCAGGCTCATTAAACGGCAGAGAAGCCATGGTGCGGCAATGGCAGAACTTGCTAAATTCTGGTCTCTGGACCTTGACAGAAGCCTCAGTCTCGCATGCCAGGGAAAGCCGTTCACAGGAAGGCGCCTCCGTGGAGGTGCCCTGCTGCACACCCGCCTGCAGGAGGGCGCTGCAGGGCGCTGTGGGCCGCTGACTGCCGAGCATTCCGTGAGGCAGGTACTGAATCAGCTGCCTGCACTGCGGAGTGGAGAAGCCGTGGGCCCTGCCGGAGCTGGCACTGGGGAAGCCAAGTGCACTGCGGGGACCTTCCTGGATCTTCACGGCAGCCAAAACCACCGTGACTTCTTTTTCTATATCCTCAAACTTGGTAACTTTCCTTCATTATGTTATCTCAAAAAACTCTGAATATCTCTCTTGAAGAACATAAATTTTGATTAAATAATCTTTATGTAACTATTATGCTAATGTTTAATTTATGGCTACAAAATGACATCAGTGAGGGCAGTGATCAAGAATCTCTTAAACACAGGGTATTCGTACTCCTAACAGAGCGCCTGGCACTTAATAGCCGCCAAAACTTAAGAAGTGTAACTGGCTTCCCTGGAGAGAATAGCAGTCTTTTACATGTACAACCAGGTTATGCAACTAATAAGAAGGTTATGCGACACATAAGCAGAAAATGCATGGAAAATTTTCTTAAAAATGTTATTAGGGAAGTATTTTCTTTCACAGCAGCAAAAGCAGTGAGACCCAGCTTCACACTGAAGAGCACCCAGGGAATGAATGCCGGGAGACTGGAAGCTGCAGCGCAGAGGTGAGCACCAGGAACGGCCCTGGGTTCACAGAGGGAACACGGAAGCCAAAATGGAGAGCACGCAAAAGGAAACACGGAGCTGTCAGGATTGGGATGGCGCAGGTGGCTCTCACGTTGTGTCGCAAAGTCTGTGGTTATGAACATGTTGGACACTGAATGCTTGTACTTGTGAAGGATAAGGATTATGGAGTCACTGGTTCAGACCATGAGACTTAAACTTACTTTATCAAAGGAAAAGAACATGACTGTGTCTAGTTCACCTATAAATTTTTCCAGAATGCAGGCTTAGCAGTTGCCCTTGTATTAATGCTATTTGATGACCCAGTCATTTTTTTGGGTACTTAAGAGAGGAACAATCCAGAAAAGAAAACAACAGAAACCAAAATACTTTGGAGATCTCACTGTGAGGTCCAACCCTCTAGAGTAATCAGGAGGCAGGTGGGGCTGAGAGAAACCCTCTGCCACTGTGAAGATAAAAGACAAGTTTACATGCAGCATAATCCAGGAAACATTTCCATCCAAAAGATGACACCATCTGAGGGATCCCTTTGAAGACAAGCATCAAGGAGTTAGCTAGAACCAGTGGGTTAAGAATGAAATCTGTGGGGCTCACCTTGTGACTGTTGAGCAGAATGAAGTTATAATGATGAAGGAGAGAAAAATTCCCCAGGATTCTGACTCCTATCTGAGGAAGATAATCCCCATTTGCAAGTTAACAGAACCAACCACATCAATTTCTAGAATGTCTTAGTCCATTTTCTCTTGCTTATAACAGAATATCTAAAACTGGGTAATTTATAAAGGATTTTTCTTTTTAGAGAAAGGGTCTCACTATGTTGCTCAGGCTGGTCTCAAACTCTTGGCCGCAAGTGTTTCTCCCACGTCAGCCTCCCGAGTAGCTGGGATTACAGGAACAAACCACCACACTCAGCAAGAAAAGGAATTTATTTATTACAGATATGGAGGTGGGAATCCAGGGTTGAGGGAGCACATTTAGTGAGAGCCAATCTCACACAAATATTGAGGGACAACTATATTTCGCTCTTTATGAACTGCAGTTCTTCAAGAATAAATAAAGGTTCTTAAATTTTGCCCAGATTATAGAGTCTCTATGGGAGCACAATCGGATCTAATTAAGAACTTCTGGTATTCCACAAATGGTCTAAGGAAGATATCCATCAGAAGCCACATCTGACGTCTAGATAGCACAGTAGTAATTCAGAATTATCTGAGCTCTTTCTAAAGAGAAGGGAGCAAAATATGAATGAAACCTGAGACACTATCAATGTATAAAACATGCTTTCATACTGGATATCATTTATGTCTTAAAATTCTACCATCATTATTTTCTATTTCTACAGAATCCTTCACTGACATGTTTCTAAAGTGTGTAATTCCTTTGTTTAAATAGGACAGAAGTTTTACTTTTTGCATTCATCAGTAACATGCTAGCAAAATACTACTAAGGATTCTATTTCAAAATCATAATCACAAGTAACCAAATAAATGCATATGCCAACAATTGCTGGAGACGCTCAATGTCCACTCAAACTCTGTGAGTAAAACACTTGCTTCATGTGAAATGGAGCTCGTAGAATGGACACTGGGAGTTTCAGTATGTTTGGTCAGCAATGAGACAGGGAGTAAGTTATCCAGAGAGGTTGTAAGAAAAAACATGGACAAGAGAGCCTAGGCAGCCCTAAAACAAGTACAAGCATACCTCAGCGACATTTCGAGTTCCGTTCTAAACCACTTCAATAAAGCAAATGTCACAATAAAATGAATTAACAGAAATTTTTGGTTTCCCAGTGCAAACGAAAGTTAGGTTTACACTATAGATTACTAAGTGTAAATTAGCACTTAAAATGATGCATACTTTAATTTAAAAATACTTTATTACTAAAAATATGCTAATGATCATATGAGCCTTCTGCAAATTGTAATCTTTTTGGTGGTGAAGAATCTTGCCTTGATATTGACGGCTGCTGACCGATCAGGGTGGTGGTTGCAGATGATTGGGTGAGTGTGGCAATTTCTTAAATAAGTCAATAATGAAGTTTGATGCATAAATTGACTTTCCATACTCTTTGATAGCATTTTACCCACAGAACTTCTTTCATAGTTGGAAAAAAATTCTCACAAACCCTGCCACTTTATCAACTAAGTTTATAGTATATTACAAATCCTTTGGTATCATTTCAACAATGCTCATAACATCTTCCCCAAGAGTACGTTCCATCTCAAGAAACCACTTTCCTTGAGCCACTCCGTATCTGTTCAAGTTTTATCAAGAGAATGCAGCAATTCAGTTACATACCCAGGCACCACTTCTAATTCTAGTTCTCTTGCTATTTTTTTTCTTTATTCTTGAAACAACGTCTCACTTTGTCACTCAAGCTGGAGTGCGGTGGTGTGATCACAGGTCACTGCAGTCCTGAACTCCTGGACTCAAGCAATCCTTCTGCCTCAGCCTCCCAAGTAGCTGAGACTGCAGGTGCACACCACCATTCCCAGCTAATTTCTTTTGTAGAGGAAAGGTCTTGCTTTGTTGACCAGGTTGGTCTTGAACTCCTCACCTCAAGCAATCCTCCCAACTCACCCTCCCAAAGTGCTGGGATTACAGGTGTGAGCCACTGTGCCTGACCTCTTTTTCTGTTTGACCACATCTCCACTGAAGTCTTGAACTCCTCAAAGTCATCCTTGAGGCTTGTAATCAACTTCTTCCAAACACCCATTATTGTTAATATTTTGACCTCTTCCCATGAATCACTAGTGTTCTTAATAGCACATAGAATGGCGAATCACTTCCAGGTTTTCAATTTACTTTGTCCGTATCCATCGGATGAATCCCTACCTATGGCAGCTATAGCCTTATGAAAGGCATTTCTTAAATAAGACTTGAAAGTCAAAATTACCCCTTAATCATGGGCTGGAATGGATGCTGTGTTAAGAAGCATGAAAACAACAGTAATTTCCTTTTTCAATCCCAACAGAGTTCTTGAGAGACCAGGTGCACTGTCAATGAGCATTAATATTTTGAAAGGAATCTTTCTTTCTGAGCAGTAAGTCTTAATAGTGGGCTTAAAATAGTCAGTAACCATGCTGTAAACACATGTGCTGCCATCCAGGCTTTGTTGCTCCATTTCTACAGCACAGGCAGAGTAGATTTAGCATAATTCTTAAGGGCCCTAGGATTTTTGGAATGGTAAATGAACACTGGCTTCAACTTAAAGTCACCAGCTGCATTAGCCCCTAATGAAAGAGTCAACTCAGACTGTCATTTGAAGCTTTGAAACAGGCATTGACTTCTCTTCGCTAGCGATAAGAGTCCTAGACGGCAGCTTCTTCCAATAGAAGGCTGTTTGGTCCACATTGAAAATCTGTTTAGTGTAGCCACCTTCATAAATTCTCTTATGTAGATCTTCTGGATAACTAGCTGTAGCGTCTAAATCAGCACTTGCTGCTTCACCTTGCACTTTTATGTTATAGAGTTGGCTTCTTTCCTTAAACCTCATGAACCACCCTCTCCTAGCTTCAAACTTTTCTTCTGCAGCTTTCTCACCTGAGGCTTCATAGAATTGAAGAGAGCTAGGGCCTTGCTCCGAATTAGGCTTTGGCTTAAGAGGATATTGTGTCCAGTTTGATCTATATAGACAATTAAAACTTTCTCCCTATTAGCAGTAAGACTGTTTTGCTTTATCATTCATTTGTTCACTGGAGTAGCACTTCTACTTTCCTTCAATAATTTTTCCTTTGCATTCACAACTTGGCTGTTTGGTGCAAGAAGCCTAGCTTTTGGCCTGTCTCAGCTTTCAACATGCCTTCCTCACTAAGCTTAATCATTTCCAGCTTTTGATTTAAAGTAAGAGATGCGCAACTCTTCCTTTCACTTGAACTCTTAGAGGTGACTGTAGGATTACTTATCGGCCTCATTTCAATATTGTTGAATGTCACTGGGGATAGGGAGGCCCAAGGAGAGGAAGAGAGATGGGGTAACAGCTGATTAGTTAGAGCAGCCATTCTGTGGAGCAGCTGGTCAGTAGAGCAGTCAGAATACACACAACATTTATAAAGTAAATTTGCTGTTTTATATGGATGCAGTCCATAGTCCCCCAAATTAATTAAATTAAAATAGTAACATCAAAGATCACAGATCACCATAACAGACATAATAATGAAACCATCTGAGATATTGTGAGCATTACCAAAATGTGACAGAGACATGAACTGAGCACATGTTGTTGGAAAAATGGCGCCAACACACTTGCTTAACACACAGCTACCACAAACCTTTAATTTGTAAAAAACCCTAATTCCTCTAAAATTGATTTATGTGATTAACTGCACACCTCGGTAAATTCACTGAAAATCATTTAATTTTACAATTCAAATGCAGTAAAGGCATGATATGTAAAGTATACTTCAATAAAGAAAAAAAAACAGAAAAATTAAAAGAAAAACCACTACATCAGTGAAGCAAAATAAAATGAGGTATGCCTATAGATGAGGTGGCACCATGTCTCTGGGGCCCTTAGAATATTTCCCTTCTGCATCTCTTTGTGTTTATATTCCAACCCCAGAAAGTAGAGAAAGTAGAATTGATATATAACATTTCTTATTGAATTTTCTGTTATAGTCTATTCTTTCTAAAAATGTGACACATAACTGAGAATGATTACTTAGCAAATTCACATTTGCTGCCAAAACAACAGCCGCAATGACAAAATTCACATAGGTGTGGAATGTGAGCATCTGAACCCTGAGATAAAGTTTTGAGATTTCATGATCCACCTACTTGCTGGGAAGGGACTATCATTTCACCTGAAACTGAGTGACAGTGTCTGCAGGGGACTGGAGATTATGTCTGGAAAACAGTTGTGGAGCAAGTAAATTATAGACAGCTTTATAAGCTTTATAATGCTGATTAATGGAGTTATCTATGGAGAACGACATAAATATCTAGAAGAGTTTCTGTGAATGCTGAGAAAAGATGAATCTCAATGGGTGGTAGGTGGAGGACACCAAGTCATAAAAAGTGGGAGAATTCAGCTGACCTCAAGGTATGCTGGAAATCTGGCTAACACGAAATTTATATATATAGTCACCTTGGGGTACTTATTCTTCCACACAAAATAGATGAACAGCTCATAGCTTTACCCACAGGGAAAATGTTCCTTCTTCCTAATCTTTCCAAGGAACCTCAAACGTAGCTGTGATGCAGCCACCGTCCATTTTTACTTACTCATAAACCAAAGTAATTACGTTAGTTAGATCGGGCTGCCATTACAAAATACCATAGATTGGGTGGCTTAAACAGAAAAATTTATTTTATTAGTCATAGTTAGTGGAATTCCAAGGTCAGGACACCATCATGGCTGGGATCTGGTGAGGGCTCTCTTCCTGACTTGCAGGCAGCCATCACAGCCGTGCTGTCACATGGCCTTTCTTCTGTGCATGTGCACAGAGGGATCCCTGTGGTGTCTCTCACCTTTCTTATAAGGATACCAGTCATAATCAATTAGGGGCCCACTCTTATGACCTCATTTAACCATTATTAGCTCCTAAAGGCCCTATCTACAAACACAGCCACATCAGGTGTCAGAGATTGAAATTCTGAATTCTGATTTGGGGAGGGGTGATGTTAGCAAGATGACTGAGTAGACACACATGGTTTTCACCACCACCACCTCCCGTCCCTCGCCCCAAGAAAGGATCAAGTCAACAAATAAGCAGATAAGACTTGACTGGAGTTTAAAGGGAGAGCACTGGAGTGCAGAAAGGGAGTGGAGAGGCCGCTGTGGTGACCAGGAGGGCAGGGTGGAAGCACCTGGTCTCCGCAACCGCATCATCCCCGCCCATACTGGATTTGCCCAGAGTCAAGAGAAAATTCCCATTGTGGGGAAAAAGCAAGCAGAAGATTCCCACCAGCTTCCACTGCTACCGCAAACACCTATAGCACTTATAATAGGAGAATCCCACAGTACTCCCCAGCCCTAAGCCCAATTTGGATAGCTAATGGGAATTCACACAGCTGCAGTGCCCCAGATTAGGAGCACAATGTGTGCACTCCCCCTCCCATGAGCCAAGCTGCTGTGGCACAGTGCCATCTTGAGATCAAAACCACCTCTGGTGGCCAGGAGCCATTGCGCTTTCTCAGCACTGCGGCTCCATCTTCATTCCACCAAGCCCACATGGGAGGCTGAATGCCACAACCTCAGCTGTGCAAAGCCTGGGGCCAGGATTGCCTGTGACACTGGTCCTGCACAGTAGGGATGCCAACTCCTGAAGCCTGCACTTCCAGCCTAAGGAACAGCCTGGCAGTCTCACCCTAGGCAAACCTGCCTTTAAGCCAGCCAAACTGCTGCCCACCCTCCCCCAACTGGGAGAGACTGCTGAGCCTCCAAGTACCTGATACACCTCTAGGTTCTACAGAGCGGTTACATGCTTATGTTCAGGACCTAAGAAACAGCGCCAAAGCACCGCCATTCACTGCAGACATGCCCCTGACCTGTCTAAACCCTCCACCTGAAATCAGGCCCTGAAAAAGAGTCCTGTAGGCTGCCCCTGGTGGGCACACCCCCAGGCCAGCAAAGCAGCTAAGAGCTCATGTCCCGGACCTGAAACTCAGCCCTGTGGGCCACCCCTCGTAGAAATGCCCCATGCTAGCCAAGTGGGCCTATACCTGCATCCTGGGCCTGTAGGCCCACCCATGGCAGACACATCCTCAGGGCAGTGAAGAACCCAGTCACCCAGAGCTGAGAAACAGCCCCATGGACTGACCCCATTCTACAAGGCCAATATAACCCTGATACCAAAACCAGATGAGGTCACAACAAAAAAACCAAAACTACAGGACAATATTTCTGGTTAACATAGAAGCAAAAAACCTCAACAAAATACTAGCAAATCAAACTCCCAAATACATCAAAAAGTTAACACCCAACAATCAAGTAGGATTTATTCCAGGGATTCAAGGATGGTTCTGTAAGGCCGGTGGGTGGAATTCCCCTTAGGGCTCATCCTGCAAAGGCAGCGCAACTCCACGTCCTGGGCTAGGGCATGCTGCCCAGGCTGGGTTTTGGCCTCCTCATGCAGATAAGCATTCCCCCATCCCCACACCCTGCACTGGACATGTTGTTTTGACAAGTCTAACCGTTGCAGAGGAACCACCCGCGGGGGCCGAACTGCTTCCTGTTTTGAAACAAAGAACAGGTTTTCTTGAAATCCAGATTTCTCTCTCTGCAGCCTCAGTGGACAAGACCCCATGCAGTAGTCCTGACTACCCCCACAGCGGTCAAGCTTCTTAATGACCCCAGTGGGTCCTGGCACCACCTCTCCCGGATAAAATGGGCAACACCCCCCCACTGCAATACCTAGTCCCTATTCCTGCCAACAGGTTGGACCGACCAAAGTTACGCCTAACCCACAGACCACCGGCCCTCCCACCTCTGCCTGAATAACACCCAGCCTTGCAGTGCATGAGAGGGAGCTCACCCATCAAGTCTGGTTCCCTTGACACCCTCCAGCTTCAGGCACTGTGGAATATCAGGCCACGTCCTGGGACCACTTTGCATGACTTCGACTGCAAGTCCTGCCAGTGGATCTGGGTAACTACAGACTGTGCACACGGTACCCACTGACTGGTTGAGCAGTTCGGTGTTCCCCAACTGGTTCCCCTTTCCCTTTGTGCCAAACAGGGGTGGAAAAGGTATGATCCTTAATGACTTTATTTTTGAATGACTAACAGATTTATGTCTTCTATACCGGGGTTGATTTACTTATTTCCAGGGTTACTGGCCTTTCTATTTGGCATTGGACTTTACTCGGTAGCCCCGCCAGAGTGGAGTAAGACCGAAAAAGTCCTGATAGTACTTGCCTATTGGGTCATAGTAAGCCTTATCCTCTTACTAAGAACTAGCTTCTACTCAGCCTCTCTTAGCCTGCCACCCCTGGCCCAGCTGCCAGGCCAGCTGCAGCCCTGGGACATAGTATAATCACAGTTCAGGACTTTGCTTCCCATATCGATCTAGCCCTTGAAAGCACACAGACCTCCTTATCTTCCTTGCAGTGACAGCTTACTTCCCTAGCACAAGTAGCCTTCCAAAACAGATGAGCCTTAGATCTCCTTACAGCAGACAAAGGGGGAACTTGCATATTTCTTCAGGAGGAATGTTGCTACTACATTAATGAGTCAGGTTAGGTAGAGGAAAACATCAACAAATTATCTGAGATCAGAAAAGACCTATTGGGTTGAGGATATAAAGATATTACAGCATCTGGATGGCTACAGTCCCCCTTAACTATAAAGCTGGCGGGTGGAATCCGCCTAGGGGCTTGCACCGCCATTCCCACATCCTGAATTCACCACGTGGTTCTGACAGGCTGCTTCCTGGCAGAGGAATCACCCGCTGGGGTTGCTTTGTGTTTTGCAGCGAAGATCCAGCCCAGCTGTCACTCTGGATCTACTGCACGTCAAGATGGCTCCTATATAACCTTCCTTCCAGGTCCGAGTGATGCAACTTCTTGGGCCCCTTTCCCTGGGACCCTTGAACCTCGCTCGGGAGTGCTCTACAAATAAAGCTACATTTGGTTAGCACCTTCGGCCTCTTTTCTTTATTCCAAACTTTACAGTAGGGACATGACAAGGAAGATGGAGGTGGGATGTCGAGGCACCCTGTAGCAGGAGTACACAGGATCGCTCTCTCTGGTTCCCACAGAAAATATTTCTCCTGCATGTGTAATTGTTGTGTCCCATTTAGTAAGCCACACTTTTATGCATTTAATCTCCTACCCTGTACCTTTATATTCACTTTCTTTTAGTACTCTGACATCAAGCTCAAAAAGAAAACAAAAAGAAACGCTATTTTGATAAGGCACAATGGCTAGAGTGTTCATAGGTGGAGCATGTACATGAAGAGTGCTTTGAATCTCAAAATATATGGGTTATCTTTAATCCATGATTTCTTCTCATAGCTGATGTGATTATCATTGCCCTTGTGATTACAGGAACTGTTCTGCATCAGAAATTGATATTATCTGAGAAAAAGAATTGTAAAATGCAAATTGCAGAAGGCTATTAATACTGACTATGTAGTGATTCAAAAGTGGTGGCAGATACTTGTCTGGGGAAATATCATTGGGTGGTGAAAAAAGCAAAGATCTCAGAGAACTTTTAATAGTGATATCTGGGCTGGGCACGGTGGCTCACGCCTGTAATCCTCGCACTCTGGGAGGCCGAGGCGGGTGGATAGCTCAAGGTCAGGAGTTCAGGACCAGCCTGAGCAAGAGCGAGACCCTGTCTCTACTATAAATAGAAAGAAATTAATTGGACAACAAAAAATATATGTAAAAAATTAGCCTGGCATGGTGGCGCATGCCTGTAGTCCCAGCTACTTGGGAGGCTGAGGCAGAAGGATTGCTTGAGCCCAGGAGTTTGAGGTTGCTGTGAGCTAGGCTGATGCCATGGCACTCTACAGCCTGGGCAACAGAGTGAGACTCTGTCTCAGAAAAAAAAAAAATGGTGATATCTGAGGAAAAAAAGAATTAGTTGAGCACATGACAAGAATGGTCACTCTGAGGGTTTTGTCTGCAAATAGGATTCTTTGTTCTTGAAATCATTGAGCAATACCAGCATGAAGAGATAGTTAAAGGGGATATTTAGAGTAGCCAGAATTATAAAAATATAGAGGAGAGCTGAGTTATCATATTTATTCACTGGGCTAACACAGATCAATGAGCAAATAAACACTTGGCTTCAGGCACCTATTGTCAGTGCACAGGAGACCCTGGGTCACCTGAGAGACTTATGTGTGGAGCTTATATTGTACTTAAAGGAGACAGACAAGAAACTTGAAAGACGATACACTCATTTATATAGTATGTTACAGTGTGGACGGCCCAATGGAAAGAAGATGAATGGTATTAGAAGTAGAGTATGGAGTGTATATTACATAGCACAGTAAGGGAGAACTCTTTCACAAGTGGGCCATTTCACAAACATTTGAAGAATGTGAGCAGTGAGCAATATGAGTATTTCTGGAATAAGTTCCAGACAGAGGAAGAAGGTGGTGCGGGAGCTCTCGCGGGGCTCCTCAGCAGTTCAGGGCCTGGAGCACCAGTCCAGTTGCCCATTAGCCTAATTTTCTTCCTGCAAAGACACTCAGGGGGTGTGGATGAGAAACCTTGTCTCTGCCTCTGAAAGTCTGCAAATCTCCACAGTGGTTGACTGGAGCCTGGAACCAGGCAGCCTCCCTGGTTTCTGAATTTAATTCCTGGAACTTCACCAACAGAGTCACTTCAGGACTCTTTACAAATGCACATTCTCATTTGGAACCCCACCTAGTAAATCAGATATTTTGTGGATTAGGCCCAAGAATCTGGATTTTACCAAAATTCCACGTAATTTTGATGTACATTTAAGAACATTCCAACCTGCTGGTTATTGTGTACCACGTGCCTGAATTTATTAGAATTGTCAAAGTCAAATAAAATATAGACACATATCTCTAAATTTAAATGATTTGTTTTCGGAAGCAAGAACTGAAATTCAAGGCATACTAATAGAGTAGGTAGTCTTCAATATGAACGAAGAACAAAGAGAAAGCCAGAGGTTTTCCCAGTCTGGCCATTGGGATCACAGACTATTTCTGATAACTTACTGGTATGCATGCACTAATCATTCCATAACTGCAGGCTTGGGGCACCCTTTCTGTCTGGCTCACTTCGTGCCACTGTCTCCTCTCAGGTGCTCTGCCCTGGGAATCTTAGCCATCTGGGTCAACTTCACTTAACTCTTTAACTCAAAGAATCAGCCTGATTCTGTTTGAATTTCCCTTCCCTGCAACACAACTTGAAAAAATTCTCTCCTGGAAGTAAGCTGGGACAATTGTAGGGCTTATCTCCTTAATTTTCCACCTCTCAGGATTTACTTTCATGCATTGTATTTTGCCCTTTGTCTGAAAACCATTGTTTTTGCATATTTTTTATGGTATGTATGGCTTGAAGTTCAATCCAGCCCTTGTTGCTCCATCGTGGTTGAAAATGGAAGTCTCCACGTTTGTTTTTTTCCTCAGTGTGGTATCTCCTTTGGCAATCTCACCTCAAGGTGGTTATGGCATTTTTGTCCCCAAAAGGTTTCCTGACATTTTTAGGTATAGGTTCTCTCAGTATAGGAGAAACTGGTACCAAGGTGCCATGGAGTACCTGTAGCTATCTGCACTTGCCCTTTGGCTTCCAGCTAAGATAGGGTCAAGTGTTCTTTGAACCTCTCCCACTTCAAGGGACATTTCCTGCTTGCCTAACTAATATGTGTATCATTAGAAAAAGAGACCCTGAAAACATGTGTGTGAATCATGTTGCAAAGCCCTACTTACCCCTAAGCTACGAATTTCAGTTTTTCCCCTTATTATATGTGGTAGGCTGAATCATAATCCCCAAAGATGTCCACATCTCAATCCTTGGTATGTGTGAATATTAATTTATATGGCAAAAGGGGCTTTGCAGATGTGATTACAGATCTTGAGCTGGGGAGATTACCCTGAATTTTCCAGGTGGGCCAGACATCCTCATAAGAGGGAGACGGCAGGGTGGGGGGTGTTCATCACAGGAGAGGAGAAGGAGACATGACAAGGAACAAGAGGTCCGGAGGCACATGAAGAAGGGATCCCAAGCCAAAGAGCGTGAGCAGCCTTCGGAAACCAGACAGACAAGGAAATGGGTTATCCCCAGAGTCTGTAGAAGGAACCAGCCCCAGTGACAACCTGACTTTACCCAGTGAAACTGATTTGGATTTCTTTCTTTTTTTAATTTAATAGACAGGGTCTCGCTATGATTACCAGGCTGGATTCAAACTCCTTGGCTCAAGCAATCCTCCTGCGTCAACCTCCCAAGTAGCTGGGACTACAGCCTCACACCACCACGCCCAGCTTGATTTTAGATTTCTGACCTTTATAACTGTAAGAGAATAGATTTATATACCTGTATTCCACTAAGCTTCTGGTAATTTGTTATAGCAGCAATACAGAAATTAATACACTGTATATTAGGCTTGAGGCTGCCAAAAATTGTACTTTACAGAGTGAGTGTATTAGTTTTCTGTTGTTGCATAACAAATGACCACAAACTTACCCGTTTAAAATAGCACACCCATTCACTATCTCACAATTACCTAAAGTTAAGGGTCCAGAGATGACTTAGCTGGATCCTCTACTCTGGCTCTCACAGGGCTGAAATCAAGGTGTTGGTCAGGCCTACCGTCTCCTCTGAGGCTCGGAGCTCTCTTCGAAACTCATGTAGTTGTTGGCAGAGTTCAGTTTCTTGTTGTTGTAGCACTGAGGTTCCCACTGCGATGCAGGCTGTCAGCACGAGGCAATTCTCAGCTTCTAGAAGCCCCCACAGCTCCTTCCATGTGGCCCTCTCGATTTTTCAAAGCCAGCCAGAAAATCTCTCTCCAGTTTGCTAAGACAGTTTTAAATAATGTAACATTAAGGGAGTGACTATTCCATAACCTTTGCCTAATCACAGGAGTGACATCTGTCAAATTTGCAGGCCCACACTCAACGGGAGGGAATTACACAGCTGTGTGCACCAGGGGCCAGCAATCTTGGGGCCATCTTAAAATTCTGCCCGCCACAATGGTTTTTGCAGAGACAACTGCCCATGAAGATCCATGTTCCTCCCTTCCTGGCTTCCATGATACTTGACACCAAGCAGTTCAGCCTCTCCATATCAACATCTGTATACGGCATGCAGCGTGTTGCCAGCAAAAGCAAAACTGGAGTATAAGCCATGCAGGCCGCTCACAATCATAGGGCCTAGCACAGTCCCCGATGGATTCTAGAGGTGCCAAAGCATATTGGAGCCTCCTCCATGTCCTCACTTTCTGGGCCTCTCATCAGATTTAGAACTCTGAGACATAATTTCTCTGAGAATTTTCAATGATGGAATAGATTTTACTCCTCTGCCTCTTACTGAGCTCCCAGGAAAATTTTGATTTGTGGGGAAAAACCAAGTGGCCCTGGCAGAGATTTTCTTAGAATTGGTATACTATGTATGTATGTATGTGTGTGTGTGTGTGTGTGTGTGTGTGTGTAATGGTTCAAACACATTATATCCACAATAGTTAATCTAGAAATTATAATATTTGTGGAGAAATACTCAAACTTGCTTTGCCACATTGTCTGTGGTATATACAAGCTGCCAGCACATGGTAGTCCAACAAATATCTGTTGAATAGCAAAATATTTTTAAAAGCAGTTGCTATGAATTAAACGTGTTCACCCAAAACTCATATGTTGAAACCTAATCCCTAGTGTGATGGTATTTGGAGATAGGGCCTTTGGGAGATAATTTAGTCATGAGGGTCGTGCCCTCATGACTAGGATTAGTGCTCTTACAAGAAGAGATAGGAGAAAGCTTGTTCTTTCCTTCTCATACTCTCTCTCTCTCTCTCTCCTCCTCCACCTCCCTTCCTCTTTAAGGAATAGGGCCCTCAGGAGAATCCAACCATGCTGGCATCCTGATCTTGGACTTCCAGTTTCCAGAAGCTTGAGAAATAAATGTTTGTTGTTTGGGCTACCCCATCTACGGCATTTGTTATGGCAGCCCAAGTGGACTAAAGCACAGCCTTGCATATTAGTGCCTCCCTGAGTTAGGATTTTGTCTCAGAAGGGCTGAGTGTGGCTCTTGCCTAAGGGGATGAGGCTGCAGTACGGGGATCTGGGGCCCATGCGGGCCCTGGGGGCTGTGGTCTGCCTGCTGTCGCCCAGCCGCCCATCCCACACCTAATTCCTCCCTGGCTGCCCTGCTCAGGCAGGTTCAAGCCATTGGTTTGAAAGATTCTCTGGACTGTTCCAATCTCTAATTTTTGTCACATGGTATGTTCTCATCTTGTGAAAACTCACAGCACCTGCAGATCTGCCTCTTCTGAGAGTCACGCAGTCTGTGTCTAGCTTCTTACTCTTAGCATAATGTTTTGGAGGTTCGTTTATGTCGTATAATGCATCAGGACTTCGTTCCTTTTTAATGTTTTTATTTATTATTTTCTTTTTTCTTTTTTAAATTTTGAAACAAGGCAGGCTTCATTTTACAAAATAGAATGAAAGCTCCCCACTTTATCCTTTTTTATTGCTGAAAAATATTTCGTTGTATGGATAGACCACATTTTGTTTATCCATTTGTCAGTTAATGGACATTTGTGTTGTTTCCACTTTTTGATTCCTTTGAATAATGCTGCTGTGAACATTTGTGTGCAAGTTTTTGTGTGTGCACGTGTTTTCAATTCTCCTGAATGCATAGCTAGGAGTGGAATTGCCGGGTATTGTACTAACTCCGTTAACTTTTTAAGGAACTGTCGGATAGTTTTCCAGAGGACCAACACCATTTAGACTAAATCTTGCCTCTCTTGCGTTCCCGCAGCCTGGCGCTCCCAGCTGACCGCACTCGCTTATTTCCCTCAACAGAGCGGGCCCTGACAGGGATGATTGTGTCTTAATCTGGTGTCATATTTATTGTGACATCTTCAGTTTCTTCATATGTACAATGGAGACAAGCTATGGAATTGCCAGGTAATATCACTGGAAAAGTTATGTCTAATACAAGCATTTCTCTAGCATAGTCTGGGGGACTGCCCAAAGAAATTACTTGTACAGTATTTCCCGTCAGGAGCAAGAGAAGAAAATTCTGCCAATTTCCCTTTGACCCTTAACAAAGTTGTATTTTTTCTATTTTCCAATTAAGTTATCATTATTCATGAACTATGACAAGCAAGAAGCAAGAATTGCTATATCGAGTGAGTTTATTTTCTGTTATATACTTCTGGCGTCAAGTGTTCTACAAGGTTTTCCGGGAGCAAGTTATGCTCACATTCTCAGCCCGTCACCCTGCAGTTTTTCCTGCACTTTGGCCAGCACAAACTCCATCTCTTCATTTGCTTTCACAAAGTCTCCATGTTTGCATGGGATGTAGTATTCTTTGGGTTTTTTTCCTTTGCTAACTTTTGCTCTTCCCTCAAATTCTTCTCGTCAATATTTTTCTTTCTTTTTGATCTGATAACTAAAATGTAGAAAGGATGCTATTGAGATAGTAATAAGTGAGGGACAGAAATGGAGACAAAAGGGGTGAGGAAACACATGGAAAAAGAGAGGTGCACACAGTAGAATTTTCAGGGGACTATGAATGTTATTTGTCTGACAAGGATCGTGAAAATTGAATTTTAAAGTTATTTTCCCACATAGTATATTCAAATGTTATAAATGCCCAATTTTTTAAAAGAAAGAATGTAGAAAAGCTGTAATCCATCATCACAAAAAGACTCGGAAAAATATTTTCTATAGGTTCCGACAAGGGCCTTCTGCCTCAGTGAGCATCAGTGATCTCTTCCACCCTTGGCCTCCCAGCCTACCTCCGCTGTCTATGTCTGGAGGTGGTAGAGAGGAAATCCATGCTCTGTCTACGTGTTTTTGTTCTAGAATTTTTTAAACAGGTATCCAAGAGTCTCAGAATTTCTGCTGAATCTCATTTACATGAGCACATATGTCCCCTCACAAGGATATCAAAACATGCCTCCGGTGGGCAACCCTCACACAGAGACCTTCGACCAGGCAGTAGTGGTGGCCCTGGATCTCATTTGCACATCAGACTGAGGCAGAGGGTGCAGGAGGAACGTATGCCTGTCTGTGCTCTAATCTCGGGAATAACGTCACATTAATATGTGTGTTTAAGGGAAATGTTTTGTCCTAGAAAGTTTGTTTCCTGAACTCTGTGTGAGATCCTTGGAATGGCCCTGCCAAAGGAATCAAGCAGCCACACAGCTGTTTGCCCCTCTGTATGATTTGGTAAGAACAGTTCATTTCTGTAAGTATGGCCTTAAATATTCATCTTTCTTTCTTCAAACCCCGTTAACTCCCAATTGACTTTGCCATTGGAAACCAACCATCCTTGCCAACTGAGCTGACTCGTGACTTTGGACCTGACAAGTTAAACTGGTTGATCCTCTACCTGAGTGAATGAACTTTTCCAATGCCTTCTCATTCTCTGGGAGCAGGTATGTGGACTCATCCAGGCCCTCGTCCCCGGAGCCGCCCTCCTCATCTCCTAGTGATGGTATCCTGATGTTTCTGTAAAGCAACTCAAGTTGCTGTCTTTCCTCAGCCTGGACCAGCCGACTGGAGAATAGTACAAGCACATTTAGAAGCACAGTGTTCACAGTGAATCATCATGTCTTAATCATGCATCTTTTTGCCTGAAAAGGATTCACTTATGGGGGTGGTAGGTGGAAGGTGAAGGATGGGAGGCAGAAATAGACTTTTAAACCAAACTTCACATAGTCAGAGCTCAGCCTTCTGTGCTGCCAGGCCATTTTCTAGAGTAAAGGGTAACCCTGATACCCCAGAAGCAGGAACCAAGACCAAGACTAGGAGCCAATGAGGCACTCCCATTGGTACAAGCCTTAACGGGTTGACAAAAAAACCCATGATCAAGACAAACCATATTTCAATGCAATATTTTACAAAATAAAAATTAATGACAAAAAATCCATGATGAACAAAACATCAACCCTGTAAATAAAAACAGATAGGTATTACTGATTTTTCCTTTTGCAGAGACTCCAATACGGCTTGGTCCAGTGCTGATATTGATCCCATACTTTAAAGGATTATTCTGTTCATTGTGGATATTTTGGGGTATTAATGTAAATTTTAAAAATTACTAGATTAAAATTTTATTTATCTTGACTACTGAGTTTTTTTGACACTCCCTTAAATTTTGCACCTGAATTGAACACCTCACTCACCTCACCGGAGGTAGTAGGTCCAAGCCTCGAAGCGGATCACTGAACGGCTATTTCTGTTTGACGTGGAAATGGGTGATAGAGTATTTTAATTTTTCTTAACATACTTACCTTCCTAGTTCTGTGTGACGTATGTAACAAAATATATTTAGAGTTAGCTTGTGTTCCAAGGGGCGGTGATGGAGGAAAGAGTGTGTGTCGGGGGCATTCCAGAAGCTGTGAGGCAACAGGAGCTGGCCCAGCGTGAATGTTATTAAGACAATCAAGAGGTTGGGACAGAGCCAGGATTTGGATGAGGAGAATAAGGCAGGTGCAAAATGGAAGGAGGTGCCAAGACACCCAGCAATAAAAATAAATATCTTAACTCAGTATCTTTAAAAATTGAAATGTATGCAAAACAAATCCATGATAAGCCAAATATCCAAATATCAAAAGTTTAGATAAAGACAGGATCCAGCAGTGCTGAACCATGCGGGAGCCTGAGTCAAAAGGGAAAGTTAGTCAGTCCCTGTGTACGTGTATTTACATATTTTTAAATGCTTATTCTTTTCCAAAACACTAAAGAAGTTGAGAATATATTTAAAAATTGAAAACTGATATATGAAAAGTCACGACACTAAGTTTAAATATTTATCTATACCAGAAACAAAATTAATTATAATTTTACTTTCCTGGTTAAGGAAAGGCAAACTCACCAATAGTGTTTTCAAAATCTACTTCTGGAAAAAAATGAACCACTAAAAATTACATAAATATATGTACTTTGGGCCATGTGGGTTTTTGTTTGTTTATCTTGGTTTTGGTTTTTGCCTCAGGCTGTAACATAGCTTGGGGCGGATACAAATGTGAAAACTATAAGAGTTGACTTTAGCTCAACAACTTGATTGAACACGGAAAGCCCAGGAGATATGTTTTAGTGAGCTGTCTTAGAAAACTTTATATTTGTTAAAATTTTTGTCTATAATAATGAAATATACAGAAACTGCAGTTACATAAATTAGGTGGATGTAGATCACCACATTAGATAACTCAGAACCAAACATGCAGGTTACATTCTCTCATTAGCAACATTTCTTCCATTTTACCTTTAATCTCATTTTGTCTTCACATAACATACTTCAAGGTGGCCTTAAAATGGCTACCTTAAAAAATATCCCATATTTGGCAATAATTTCTTGTTTTCATACTTAATTCTAATAGTACAAATAATTTTATACTTCCTCAAGCTGTTTCTGATATATAATATATAATGGAATCCTAGAACTGAATCCTATGGTAGAAATCAGAATATGTTGGCTCTGGTCAGAATAGCATGGTGCCGTGGTGGCTCATGTTTGCCTACTAGTAATTTCAAGACTCTCACATCACTTCAAAGAGCTTGACCTCAAGCTTTATTTGAGAAGAAGGGGAAGTATCTTCCCAAAAAGCAAACCCCAGACTGCATTGACAAATTTCTAGCGAAAATGAGAATGGTCACTCTTTTCTGCTTTGTATTATTAAGATTCCTTCCAAAGTATCAAGTTAATTTTAGAATATCCTATTTGGGGAGGATGCCAGCATCTCAAATAGTATCTTTCAGATGTTTTTGACCATGACCCACAGTGAGAAATACATTTTATTTTATAATGGTGTGTGTGTGTCTCATGTGTTTCTGTCTCAAAAATTTGAAAATCAGCCTTTACTTCAATACTTTAAATAATACTTTCTAATATTTTCTATTCTGGTAAATTGTGTTCTGTCCTATTTCTTTTTTTTCCCATTTATATCATGACCAAACATGAGTATAATCCACATTTTGAAAAATACTGGTCTGGAGATTTATAATGACTATAATAATTCAGCAATTATAGGAATAACCATCATCATCATTATTATCATAATTGTCATCTTTTGACACTAAAAAGTAACCTAGTTGATTAGTTATGTCTTTTTAAGGATAGTAGATGTTATTTAGCATACACTTACTATATCTTATAGGAGATCACAATCCCACATATCAGGGCAATGCTGAAGGCTATACTTGCAATTAACATTACTTGAACAAGAGCAGGTCTATCTGAAATTATTGCTAAACATGGAGAAAAAAGAAGCTGTCAAAAAATTTCATTTTAGCTGCTTCTCTCAGTTAATATATTTGTTAATCAGATTGTTGATACAAAAGGGAATAGGAGACAACATCAGAAATTCCTTTAAAGATAGCATGCTTAATTTTTAAAAATAATGGTTAGATTGCACAGGCTGTGTGACCAAATATAATTTGAATTCCCAACAACCCCGGACTCCCTTTTTTGTCCACCTCCTGTCCTTGTTCAAAGCTCTCTCCTTTCCTCTGTAGAGATACTGGATCCCTGACTGCAGATAGCAACACCCATTGTCTAGGCAGGTGAAAGGCGAGTGGCCTTCCTCTTATGATCTAAGTTGTGTGGTGCTGTCGTGAAAGATATCACAGGGCAATTTAGGATGATCCTGCATGCCAGGAGTCGAACTTTAGGGCTAGAGAATGTGCTATAAAACCATGGCTGTTCTTTGTAGGCTCAGATTTATCATCCTTCTTCATATTATCTGAAATTTTAAAAAATAACCAGAGAGTTATTGTTTGTACAAATTGAACAAAAGAGCAATTGGAAAAGTAAGTACGCTACTCAGCCACTTGTAAATTCTGGCAAACTGAGGCAGCTACTCCTTGTCTCACACTTGCCCTTCCCTCACTTTCTGTTCCTTCCCAGGGCAGGATGAAGAATTCAGCCAACTGAGCTGAAACCTGCTCTGAGGCTCACACCTCAGCGGATGTGAGACAAAAACGACCTGGGCTATGAAAAAACCAGGAGTGTACAATGATCAACTGTGGATTTGAGGTGTGGTGTATAATGGGTGTTTACAGTTTTGTCAACTTTTCTGTATGTTTTCAAATTTTCATAATGAAATATTGCAGGAGAGAAAAGAACATGGGTTACAGATGGTTTAGGTATCATCAGAACTGAAAATTGACCATGGGATTGGGCATTTGGAGGTCATTAGAGAGCCAGGCAAGGGCAGTATCAGCAGCACGGGGGGACGGCGGGATACAGGCTTGACTGAAACAGATTCAGAAGAGAACAAGAGGAAAGGGACTGGGAACAGTGAGATTTGAAAATCATTTTGAGGAATTTTGTATAAAAGGGGGAAGAAAAATGGGTGTAGCTCCTGGAGGGGGCTGAGGGATCAAGAGATGGATTTTGGTTTTTAGGATGGAAAAATTGACACCATGATCATAGGAGAATGAGAATGAGAAAGTAAATCATGATACTACAGTGTCAGAATGTTAGGGCTGCCATCACAGAATACCATAAACTGGGTGGCTTATAAAGAATAGAAATTTATTTCTCACAGTTCTGGAGGCTGGAAAGTCCAAGAGCAAGGCACCAGCATATTTGGTGTCTGGTGAGGGCCCATTCTCTGGTTCAATAAATGGTATCTTCTTGCTGCATCCTCACATAGTGGAAGAGGTGAGCTAGCTCTCTGTGGCCTCTTTTATAAGAGCATAAATCCGACTCATGAGGGCTCTACCCTCATGACTTAATTACCTCCCAAACACCTCACCTTCTAATACTATCACCTTGGGGATTAGGATTTCAACATATAAATGGAGGGTGGGCATAAACATTCAGACCATAGCATGCAGGAAAGGGAGATAGAATTGCCAGGAATGTCCTTGAGTTGGCCTAAGAGGATGGAAGCTGGTACACAGGCCAGCCTTGGCATAGACAATTCAACTATTGGCAGGAGACAGAGAATGAGGGTGTGATTGCAGGTAGATAGGAGGATTCAAACACTCTCTTTTAAATGCTTGTATTTTGTCAGTGAAGGGGGAAATGAGATCATCCTGTGAGAACAAGGCTGGAGTAGAATACATAGAGGTATTTGCAGAAGAAAATTATATGAGAAAGTCACCAGATAGGCTGGGAGAATAAGTAGACTAGGGAAATGGAGTAGTACATATTTTTTTTTCAATTCAAAAAAAATTTCCTAGAAATGCAATTGCTGGGTGTATTGATTATATTTGCATATTTTCTATATTCTTGATGCTCTGGCATTTGGGGCCTTGATTCTGGATGGTCTGCCTCTCTCAGGCCTAGATTTTTCCTGCAGAGAGCAAACAACTTCCCTGCAAATGTGCCTTTGGTATATAAACCAACCAATCCAGAGCCCACATCCCCAGTCAGCTCCTTTATTGAACTCCAAGCCAATATTCCCCCCTACCCTGCCTGAAGTCACCCCAGGGCCAGATACTAGACAACTAGAAACATCCCTATAGCCCAGAGCTTGCTGAAATTATTCAAACTATTTAATCCTAAATTTACTCAGAGTATCTGGCCTTCCTCACCCATTCCTTCCCTCAGAAACCCCAATAAAGGCTCTGAGCCATGTTCACCCATCTCTTCCTTCTGCCCCCTGACTGACTCTGGTGTCTCCCATGTGACCCTGCCTTGTGGGCCATGTCTGTTGTTTCTAGGAATCTGTGAGCATAAGCTTTTTCCTTTTTGATGATCACTTCCATGTCTGGGTATCTTACCATTACCATAACTGAATTATCTCAGGTATATTTCAACACTCTGGGTCAAAAAGTAAAGGCATTGTTTTTAATATTTATAAGAATTGTCAATTGCCCTCTCTAGAAGTTACACTCATTACTAGCTTACAAACAAGATATGAGATTACTTTTCCCTGCTCCTTTGCCAATACAGTTATGAAACACTGTGTCTACTTTCAAGATGATAGCCGAAAACTAGAATTATGGTATAGTCTTGTGAAATTAAATAATTCAAAGTCAAAATAATCCAAACTTAAAGGTGCTGGAACTGTAAATTATGTGGCCATGCAGCCTGAGTCACATGGTATGTAGCCACAACTTCTACCTTTTTTTCCCTGTAAATAACTAAGAAGACCAAGCAACACCAGATACAAAACACCCTCAGATGGTTGCCCCTCATTATGTAGTAATAAAGTAATCTTCCTTGGAATGTAGCAATCTGTAACCAAACTAATTGTTGTGGTGTCTGCACTGGCCTGGTCATGATCCTGGTAGAACTTCTCTGTCTCTGCCTATATAAGTGAAACCTCAACTTCTCCACTTTGGAAACACTGACCCCATTTGTTTGGAGTCAGTTTCCCCCGAGCGGTCATCCTTAAGCTTTGTGCCCTAATAAACTCTATACTGAATCGTATTTTCTCAACCTCATTATTTAAGGTTGACAGTCACAATGCACATTTCTCTTATTCTAAGTGAGGGAGGCAGCTTTCCATATAATCAAGAGCTAAGGGTTTCAGGAGACAATTGGTGTCTTCCAGCAATCTGATTAGACAAATGATTTCGTTCTCTACCTCATCCTGCCTGCAATTGGGACCCAAAGCTCAGGGGTAAGAGAGGTCTCAGCAAACCTCTAGTGTTCACAAAACAAGCTGATGTCAAAGGAAGGACTAGAACGCAGGCTTTCGGATGCCAGGACACAAGCTCTGTGCTTTGGTGATGGTGGTGAAGAGGCAAGTGAAATATTCATAGCTGAGCTTCAGGAAGATTAATAATATGTTTGGGATGGATGGATATATTAGTTATGTTTTTTCACTCTCTGTATTTCCTGATACTTTGCCATTTTGGGGCCTTGAAGAGTCTGCCCCTTCCAGAACCAGCTAATTCCTAAAGATAGTAAGTCACTCACCTGCAAACACACCTCTCACATGCAAACCAACCAATCCACAGCCTGTACCCCCACCAATCCCTTTTATCCAGCTCTCACCCTCAGGCCTCACCCACTATCCACCTGCCCTAAACCCCCAGGGCCAGGCACCAGACAGCCGGGGATGGACCCTGGGCCCCAGAGCCCACTCAAACTACTGAAACCAGCTGATCTTAACGCCTAACCTGGCCCTTCTGGTGAAGACCAGAACCAAGGCTCCCACCCACATCTCCCCCTTGCTCCCTGCACCTCCAAACTACCCTGGACGCCCCCGGCGTGGCCCCTGTGTGGCGGGCCATGCTGCCTGGTTCTGAGGCTCTGAGTATTTTCAGTATAAAAATGCCTTCCTTCCAGTCATTTCCATGTCTGTGTGTCTTAATGTACCTGATCAAAACAAATCCTGGGTATGTTTTAAAACGATGGGGGCGGGGGGGCAGGAGGATCTGACACACAGTGGCTGACCTGCAGAAGGCACTTAGCAAATGTACAAGGAAAGAGAGGGAAGGGTCCTTCAGGGGGAGGAGCAGCAGGGCATGAGGGTGGCCTTCTGCCTTGGAGGACTCTAGGGCAAATGGTCTTGAGGGAGTTCCAGGAGAAGCCAACGAGGAGAGAAGGTGCTAGAAAGGCTGCTCCAGGGCCTGCTGTGTATGACTGTGCATTTTGTGTGTTGCACAAAGCAATCTCGAATTCAGCCTGTGCTCAACTGACCGAGACATGAGCCCACAGAGCTGTGCGGCTTTCTGACCTGCCCCATGCAGCGCCACTGCTAGTCTGACCGTGCAGGGGCGCCTTTTCCTAAAGTGCACAAAGGTGCTGTGTAGGCTGGCAGTGACCATCCTGGCCCCTCTGGAGCCACACACCACAGCAGCTTTGGGCATGTCCGTGGGCCCCACCCACACGCCCTGACCCTCCACTTACCTTCGTTCCTCAGGAATTCCATGAGGCTGTTAGGTAATCCAGCTAGAAGACCACCGAAGGGAATCAGAGAGGAGAGACAGGTTTAAAACAGATGCAGGAAAATTGGGAAGTAAAGTGGCATTAGACAAGGAAGCCTAATGCATAGTTTTCAAATATCTAAGATTGTAAATGTTAATAAATGTATTCCAATGCTTAGTAGAAATATGTGGGTTAATTTGCAAAAGCAGGGTGTTCTGTCGCATCCAGTGTTTCTCCCATGAATATGGACCTCTAAGAACATAATATGTTTGGTTTCTGGTCTTTACAGGTTGAGAAACCTCCTCCCAGGTTGAGGACCTGGAAAGACGTAAGGGGGACATGATCTCATCCAAAGGTCAGAGAGCTCGTGCCAGGGGGACCAACAGTGATGACCTTTCCTCAGACATGAATTAGACACTGTTGTGTCACACAGATAGCATTTCCCTCGTGTGGAACTGGTTTGCTTATAAGCAACACGTATCTCCACAAAAAGTAGCTGCCTGACTTCATAGATTGTCAGGGTTGGTTTTGTTCTTTAAAGATAAACAGAGTTCCTCTATCACTCAAATTAAAAAGCAAAGCCTAGAAGACAAATAGTTGCAAAGAATGCTGTACACTCGCAAAGCGTGTGCCTGGACCCATATGCTCCACTGCTAGAACACGAGCACCAAATTACAATTAAAGTCATACAGACACATTCATATAGTCTGGATGGGATCAAGGTTTTTATGTGTGCTAATTAAAGTGAAATTAAAGAGAAGAAAGTAGTAATCCCCAAAGAGAAAGCACAGCTTACAGAGTGAAGAGTGTTAAGTTTTGATTTAGGAGCAAATGTTTATCTAATCACACTATATATTATGGATCTTTCTACTAACATATAAATACACAAGGCACATTCACATAGCAGATAAGAGAACCCCAGCCTATAATTCTCATTTCACTGAGTAATTCAATGACTTACCTGCGAGTCTTGAGGAAGTCCCTTGAATCCCAAATAATTGAGTTTCACTAAAGAGCACTTTGGCCTGGTTGGTGACTTTTCTGGGTGTTAGTGACTGTTTATTGCCTTGAAAAGAAAACTTGTAGCAGTGAAATATAATTACCTTCTTTTTACTTTCCCTGAAACAGCTTTTTAATTCTCCTGAGACAAGTAGAACCAGCAGTTGAAGCTACCTGGTAAGACTGTTAATTTCCCAACTGGATGGAACCCATCTGCATAAGGCAAACATAAATGAAGTGGGCACTCCATTAAAAACAAAAATAAAAAAGTGAAAAAGCTTTGAACCTTGTCCGTCACTCTAAAATTGTCCGTCTTTTATCATATGGATGAAAGGAAATGTTTAGCTATAGTTCTTAAACTCATTGGAGGAACTAAGAAACTCTGCTTCCTACGGAATGTTCGGGTTATGACTTGGAGCCACCAATGTGAGGTCAGCACTGTGGACACAATGGATTTCCTCCACGGAGCCAAGTCAGCCAATGGGGGACCATTAGCCTAGAGCCAGGCGCAGCGTGCAGGGGCAGGTACGAGGAAGACCAGGTCCCTGCCTTCAGCGAGTGCCCAGATCAGTGAGGAAGCAGAAGGAATCAGTTATAGTTGGCCCTCTGTGTCCATGGGTTCCCTATCCATGGATTCAACCAACCTCAGATGGAAAATGTTTGAAAAAATTTTTGTCTGTACTGAACGTGTACAGACATATTTCTTGTCATTATTCCCTAAACAATACAGTATGGCAGCTATTTACATAGCATTTACATTGTATTTGGTATTATAAGTAATCTAGAGATGACTTAAAGTGTACAGGAAGATATGCATAGATTATATGAAATGCAGGCCATTTTATATCAGGGACTTGAGCATCTGCAGATTTTGGTGCCTGTGGGAGGTCCTGAAGCCAGTCCCCCGCAGATGGAGTGGGACGAAAAAAGCATTCAGTTGAGACTCGTAAAAAGCCAAAAGAGAAGGCAGCAGAGTTACACGGGGGCAATGGGCTCACAGTCAAAATGCCTGGATTCTAATCCTCGTGTCTGGCTTCCTAGATGTTTGAGCTTGATCAAGTTACTCAAGCCCGCTGAGCTTCAGTTTCCTTATCTGTAAAACGAGAGGAAGGATTAGTACCTACCTCACAGAGTTGTAGCGATGGTTAAGTAATGCAATCCACACAAAGCACAAAAACCAGAATAGGCGCTGAGCGAATGTTAAGTTATATGGGATAGTGTCAATATTTGCAGCAAAACAACTCAGTCCCCCCCACCCTCTGGGGACTTCAGAAACCGGGACCCGAGTGGTTGCCTCCAAAAGTTTCTTCGAAGGAGACAAACAGAATCATCCTCAAAATGTGGAGATGGGACCGAGGGAGAGACAGCGCACAAGGTTGTCAAAGCCCTTGCACGCTTCCCTGCTCCACTTAGTAGTTCTCCCAAAGTACGCAGCAGGCTTCCAGCCACCTTCACCAATTACAATATAAAGCCCCCTGGGATTAGGATGTGGTTCCACCTGCACTGGACCCCACACAGCAACTGTTCTTTCTGAATGTTTGCTGAATGGCAAGGCCAGGACCCCTCCAGATACAACTGTGCAGTGTGTATCCATGGAGGTCCTAGATTGTCTGTCTCTCTCTCTCAGTTTGCAATCTCAGAATTGCCTCTGTTAAACCTATCCAGATGAGCTAATCTGCTGTGTTTCTCTTTGGACTTGGACTGTCAAGCTCTCCATGGGAACTGCTGTCTTTGGAATTGTTTTTAGGATACGCCAGTGGTCACTACTTCCTTGTCCAGCCATTCTCCACAGCCCTGTGTGCGCCTGGCTCTTCCTGGACTTGGCTTTGCCTTGGTTCTTACATCCCATGTGCCCAGCCCAGCTGGGTGAGTCCTGCTGGCCCACCAAAATACCACTCTGGGTCAATGATGTAACAGATGTGTAAAGAATATCTTTTAACCCTATTGTCTCATTTTATAATCTCAAATTATAAGTAGGCTTTAGTAAACTGTTACATTTGACATAAGGAGATTAATATAGAATTTTAAAAAATATATTAGGTGGGTTGTTTCAGAAAATAGAATGTTTGAGAGTCTTCTAGTGATTTCTCAACATGGCTATGAATCTGTGCATAGGTTAGACATAGAATCATTGAAATATTGTGAATAATTACAGCATCTAAAAGGAGAATATGGCTGAGCACAGTGGCTCACATCTGTAATCCTAACACTTTTGGAAGGCTGAGGCATGAGGATTACATGAGGTCAGGAGTTTGAGAGCAGCCTGAGCAAGAGCAAGACCCTGTCTCTACAAAAAATAGAAAAATTAGCTGGGCATCTTGGCGTGTGCCTATAGTCCCAGCTGCTTGGGAGGCTGAGGCCAATGGATCGCCTGAGCACAGGATTGTGAGGTTACAGTGAGCTGTGATGATGCCACTACACTCCATCCCAGGCAACAGAGCAAGACCCAAGACCCTGTCTCCAATAAACAAATAAATAAGAATAAAACAACATATACACACCAGAAAGTCTAGTAATATGTTTAAAGGGAAATTGAACTGCTTTTTTGAAACTTTGCGATATAAAATCAGTCACTATAATTTTTGAATGGCTTAGGAGGGAAGTTTTTCAAAATGCTGAAGATTGCCTGTGTTTGTTCAAAATAAACAACTGAGACCAAGAGTAAAATGATAAAAAGTTAATCAAAATTTAACAGGAAGCATATTTTCTGTTAGAAAAGGTGGTAAAATCATAAGTATTTAGAACTAGGACCCTTGCACAGCACTGAAACTGGGAAAGAGATTTAGACTTTGAATTTATCTTTGATTTTTAAATCATATTAATTACATCTGTATTTAAAGTCTGTTGTTGCAGATTTGATTCTTCTTGATCAGTAGTTTGTATTTCAAAAAGCCTTTCATTTTGCTTTAATTTTAGCAGTTTATATTGAATGAATTCCCCAATACCTTGTTCTAATTTACAGGTGATTAATTAACTTGGTTGAGCCTTGGAAAGTTAAAGGGAAGAAAACATTGTTACCACTTTTTGCCTATTTGTGAAAAGTTTAGAAAGAGGAAACAGGATTCGGGAGAAGGACCGAGTTACCTGATAAGGGACTGAAGCTTGTACAGTAACTTGGAGTGTGGGTTTTTTTCTTGAATCTTTAATTAAAATGTGGGATTATATAACTCTGATAGAATTTCACACTTGAACCACAGTTACCATAAAAAGCAAATATTCTCAATACTGTTATTCTATGCACTTTTTCATCATTTTATATGTATGTACATATATATAATATGTTGCTTATATTGCTTTGTACAGATGGGGGCCATCATTATATTAGTTTTTCTGCGTAGCAAATCACCAGCTTAGCAGTCTAAGCCACAGCCTTTTGTTATCTCACACTTTCTGTACATCAGAAGCCTGTGCACAGCACAGCCGGTTTATCTGCTCAGAGTCTTGATTTTCTGCTAAAATCAAGGTGTTGGCCAGCACTGACACTCCAAATCCTCTGCAGACTCCAGCTCCTTAGAACTTCAGGACTGAGCTCTGTTTTCTTGCTGGCTGTCAGCTGGGAATTGCTCTCAGCAGCTAGAGGACCCCTCCGCAAACAATTCCCAACATGGTCGTTTCCTTCTTCAAGGCCAGCAGCAGGATCCCTCTCAATCTCTGATGCTTTTCCTTCAGGAAGGGCCCAGTCCCTTTCAAGGGCTCAGCTGATTAGCTCAGGCCCACCCAGAATGATTTCCCTTTCAAATAACTCAAAGTCAACTGATTTGCGACTCTGAGTGCTTGTGTCATACCGTGTGATGTAATCAGAGGAGTGAACACCATCCTCTTCCAGGTACCACACGCTCAGGCTTGCCCACTGGAGGGCAGAAATCTTGACAGCCATCTTAGAATTCCGCCACCACAACATCCAAAGCCCTTTGGGAACTTTCACAAAATACAAATTCACAAGCTCCAACCTAAAAGACCACCTACTGCTTCAGTATCTCCTGGGTGAGTTCTGGGTATTTTTGTTTTTAAATGATCTCTCCAAACGACTCTGATGCCTAGGAAGCTTTGGAAACTGATATTGTCCGTCCATCTTGTGTGAGTGACAGGGAAAATCTCGTAAGAATATTTCACCCGACCTATGCACTTCTTTCATTTCACCCTTGAAAGTGCTTCTCTTATTCCTGAGAAAGAGTTCCCGTCACGGTTGTTTCCTCGTCCTATGACTGATGATGTGATCTCCCCTCCACTCACTCCAGCTGGACCGCAACTCCTCACCTGCGAGCTCACCCTCTCCTGGTTGGGAGGCCAGCCCAGCCTCCAGCGTGGGAGCGGGAGAAGCTCTGCACTTGCACCCAGTGGCTCAGCCTTGCTGCACTCCTGTTCTGACTACGAACCCTAGTTATTTTGATTGAATTACACCTTATTTCTTGCACTAGAAACAGAACCTTTTGTCTGGGTTGTTACCTTCACAAGTTGGGTTCTACTTTCTTCCTAAAAGTTTCTTTGACTGGAGTTCTACCTCTGTTACCACCCAGGCAGGTTTGTTGCCCAAGCAGGTTCATTGCCCACTGTTCAAGAGGAAACCAGTACACTGAGACAGCAGGGGTTACAGCAGAGAAAGAGCTTAATATTGCAGAGCACCATGTGCCATGTGAGGAGACGAGGAATTTCTCAAATCCATCTCCCCAAGAATTTCTGGGCCAAGGTGTTTAAGGATACTTTGGTGGGCAAAGGACTAGGGAATTGGGTCTGCTGATTGGCTGGGGATGAGCTCATAGGGTTTGGAAGCAGAAATTGTCTTCTTTCACTGAGTCAGTTCCCAGAATGCAAGACCTGCTGAGTTGGTTCCTTGCAGTGGGTCAGTTGATCCACTGGAAGGCAGGGTTTGGGCAATATCTCAAAGATGAGCCTAGGTTTCACAAGGTGAGGTTATCTATGGGAGCAGTGAAGAAAAGCTAAGAATCTTTCTGACCAACAACAGCTGGCTGTTCTTGAAGTAGAAATAAAAATGTATGGATAATCTACATAACATGATACTAGTGATTCTTCCCTTTAATCCATAAATTTAGCGATTTCCCCTCATTATTCCATCTCAAAATTCCTGAACATCTACATTTAAAAGCAGAGCACCATAAATAATTCTCTGTAGAATTACATAAATGATTTTCTACTACACTCTGAGTTTGGAGCTGGCAGAGATATCACGGTTCTTATCCACATGGGATTCAATTTCCTTGAAGACTGAATAGTCAGTCACCTACATACTAATGAACAATGAAGTCAGTAGTCAATTCTCTGCAGAGCTCAGGGGTTATTTAACTGGATTAGGAAAAAATGTTCTTTTGTGGCAGGGGAGGCTGAACTGAGAGACACAGTATTGCCGCTGAGGGGCACGGGGGCTGCAGTGGGGAACAGGAGGTCTCCAGCTCAGAGGAGTTCATAAGCCACTGACCTGGGCTCACAAAGTAAAACAGAAAGTCAAGACAGAGGAGAGTGCAAAAGGAAACAAACATGCTCACCAGGGACAGGAAGGTGCTTGTGGCTCAGCCTCATAGAAAGTCTGGGGGTGAGTCTATGGCCGGGAATGTGCCTGAGCAAGACAAAGACCACAGAGCCCCAACATATAGCAGCAGGAACACGTGACTGCAAATACTGATGTAATTAAACTGTCTGGCACAAGTCAAGAACAGCACTCACATCTTCTCAATCTTGTGTTTCTGTTCTTCACTTGTTCAGCCACTCTCCTAGGAATAGAGGCATTAACTAACAGACACAGGATCAAGCCCAGGAAAAAGCAGAAGTCAGTGCATTTGGGGATCTCATTGTGAGTGGCATCGACCCAGAGAAACTGAGGTTCAACTAAATGGCCTGGAAGTCCCTGCAGAGGCAGGTGGTGCTGACCGAAATCCCTCTGCCACTTTGTGCAGCTAGAGAACAAATTTGAATCTAGTATCATCCAGGAAATATTTCAATCCCAAAGCTGCCATTACTTGTGGTATCCCTCTAGAGAAAAGAGCCATGTTGTTGGCTAAGACCAGCTGGCTGAGAATCAGGTCTGTGGGTCTCAACTTGTGTCCAGCGAGCAAGTCAAGTTATAAAGACACAGGAGAGAGGAGATTCCCAAGATCCCAGCTCCTGTCTGAGGAAGATAATTCCCATTTTCAAGTTGGCAATGTCTAAATCAATCTAGACATTGATTTTAATCATAGACAGATCCGGAAACAAACTAAAGTTATGTGTTATTGGTCAACAAAGTCAATGATAAAATGTCATACTTAAAAATTGGCATTAAAAATGTGTCCTTCATGCATAAGGCTATTTATTAAAAGTAAAATTTATAAGAGCACAAAAAACTGGAAATAATCCAAATATGACCATCCACACAGTACATTATATTCTGCAACTGTAAAACAAAATAAGAAATACCTTTATTTTCTCTAGAATATAGTTTTAAGTGAAAAACAATGAACGTGAAGAATAGAATTCAAAATATGCCAAATTGCTTTTAATAAAGTAAAACAATATATATGTATACATAGAGAAAATTAATAGATGAAGGAGAAAAGGAGAGATGTAAGGGAAACTTAACCCAAATCAAACTTGTTTCATAGTCTTTGTTTTGGAATATTTTAAATATTTTGCATAATTATAAAATAAAATTATTTGAAAATGAAAATCTCCATAAAAATCAGAAGCATAATGAAGAAACAATCAATGTAATTGGGCATTAGGTTGGCATCCTATAAATATTTACAGTATAAGAGATTCTTTGAAATTACTTAAAACAACATGACTCCACTTCGCTATTTTGATATATTTTAAAATAAAAATAACCACAAGGGAATCTGATAATATTATCTATAATCATGTCATTAGTTACTTCCTGTTTACCAGGTCGGGGAAGGGGTAGGGGAAGGGGAGAAAATAAAAGAATGGTGCCGGAGCCAGCTGGCGACGTGCAGCACTTGGAGTTGGGGGTGAGGATCAGAAAAAAAGAGAAACACAAAGATGGGAATGGGAGGACAGCAAAAAGACTGCCGTGCCGAGTTTATTTTGGAGGCTGTACTTATACACAAGAAACAGAATTGAAAAAACATCTGAGCAAAATGTCTACGTGCAGAAGCCCACATATCACATTTCTTTTAGCTATACAGGGGTCATTAATTACCATCACCAG